>PISX010034331.1:0-14110 GCA_004024625.1 Mellivora capensis
CAGGGTCATAGGGAAGCTCTATTTTTAACTTCTTGAGGAACCTCCACACTGTTCTCCAGAGTGGCTGCACCAACTTGCATTCCCACCAACAGTGTAAGAGGGTTCCCCTTTCTCCACATCCTCTCCAACACACGTTGTTTCCTGTCTTGCTGATTTTGGCCATTCTAACTGGTGTGAGGTGCTATCTCAATGTGGTTTTCATTCGAATCTCCCTGATGGCTAGTGATGATGAACATTTTTTCATGTGTCTGATAGCCATTTGTATGACTTCATTGGAGAAGTGTCTGTTCATATCTTCTGCCCATTTGTTGATGTGATTATCTGTTTTGCATGTGTTGAGTTTGAGAAGTTCTGTTTGTTTGTTTTTTAACCTCTAGCCACACTGGCCTGACAAAATAACACCTATCACATTAAATACTCAGCTGTGCATGATTTGGTGCTTGAATGACTACATTCTATGTGAAAACATTACTTTTTCCCATTGGGAATAGGAGATGCCAAAGAAAATTCTATTCCCAGTCCTTAGCTCTGAGTGAAGGAAAAAAAAAAAGTCTGAGAATTTGCCATCATAGGAGTGTTCTAGTGTAGCCCTGGGGTTCAAATTAACACTATCAGCATGACCCAAATAATTCCTGGTGGCAACCTAATCAAGTGGCAAATGTACAATAATCCTTTCTGGAAGAGCTTAATATTAATTAAGGCTTTTGAAAGATTCCTGAAGATAAACTCCCTCAATATAAGAACATAATCTAAAAACAAGCCCCCATCAGCAAAATCAAACAAGAAATCAGAATGGAAACCACCACAGAATTATTACCAAATGCCAACATAAAAAATAAATGTGTGTGTGTGTGTGTGCGCACATGCATGACAGAACATATAAGGAAGAAGAAGCTCAGTATCAAAAAATGTGCTAAATGAGTTTTCTAGACTTAATCATTGTAACCACTAGAACAAAAGATTAAAGAAATTTTATAAAACAAAGGAGACATACCTGGATAGAGAATTGGTGAACTAGAAGACAAGTGAAAGAAATAATACAGAATACCTCACAGAAAGATAAAGAGAAAAAAAGAGGATGAGAGGCAAAGAGACTTAAGGAATGGAATAAGTAATTATTAAGTACATCTTATAGGCATTCCAAAAGCACAAACATGGGTGAATTTTGGAAAAATAATAGTCAAATGAAAATTTCTGGTAATAGCCCTAAATTTAGGGAAGCCATGACATCTTGGATTCAGGAAGCACATGTAAACACATTGTAGTGGAGCTATGATGTAAGAATAGAGAGCATAATAGCAAACAAAGGGCATGATGCCTAAAAATGGAAAACCAAATAGTGTGACCACATCCCTCTTTTCATCAAGAAATGGAAGCCAAAAACAAGTGCTGAGAGAAAACAACTGTCAACTTACTGTTGTCTACCTGGCCAGAGTATCATTTGATAGTGAACCTATGATAGACATGAATATGGATCACCCAGAACCCCCTCCCAAATACAGACTCTCTCCTCCATCTGCTTAGTGTGCCGTCAGCTGGCAAACCTCACCCATTAACCTTTTCAGTCATTACCTCAGCTACAGAGAGCCTATGTGCCCAAGCTCAGGGACTTCCTCTGATAGCCACATCCAATGTTGATCAAGGAAGGTTGATTAGTATATGTCTGATCCCTTCTTCAGCTATTAATCCTGATTAACCCTGTACACTGAATACTATTTCAGTTCTGCCTCCCTTAAGATCTTAACTCTGAAATACAGACACATGAGAAAAGTCATAACTTGTAGTGTTTCTTCTAACCGACACCATATTAAAGGCACATCCTGGAAATTTTATTTAGGAAGATAAAAGATGATTTGAGATGCAAATAGAAATGATAATAGAATAAAGTGGAGTTTTGAGTTTCAGGTGGGGCTATGGGCTGTGCCCCTACTTGCTGCCTATCTGCATATCCAACCCCACCCCCATTTCTCCTGTTCTTCAGTCATGGAAGTTGTCAGGCAAGTTTTTTACCTACAAAGGACTATTAGTCTTCTCCCAAGACTACAGGTGTGGTTGGAAACCCTGAGATAGTTGTACTTTGACATGGCTTTCCAATATCCAGCTATGACTGGCACAAGATTTGGGAAAGTCTGACCCTGAGGTTTCATTAAGTGATTGCCCTTGATTTCATGGGCATTGGCTTCAGTGACAAACCAAGACCATATCAGTATTCCATATTTGAGGAGGCACTTTTGGGGTATCTGGGGCTCCAGAACCACAAGACCAACTTTTTATCTCGTGATTATGGAGCTTTGTTGCTCAGGAGCTGCTCTTACATGTTCCAGAAGAATGGATCTTGTCAGCTTACCATAAAGAGTCTCTGTCAGATGGAGGTATATTTTCTGAGACTATCTTCTCCTCCAAAACTTCTCAAAGTTGGAGTCATCCTGTCACCCATCCTCCCACAATTGAGCTTCTCTGTCTTCTCCCAAGGTCTCATCCCAGTCTTTAGGCTATATACCCGACCCTCTGAGAATGTGCTGTAGGACATGTGGGCAGGGATATGCAACAATGATGGGAAAACTTCGTTATCAACAGTCTCTAACAGTACATCAACCAGAAGAAGATGCTCAGAAGATGCTGGGTGAGAGCTCTTGCTTCTGTAACTGGTCCCTTTCATTTTATTTATGGGTCATTGGATCCTGTGAATCTATATCCAGAGTTTTTGAAGCTGTACAATAAAATACTGCCATAATCCATGATACCAATTCTGGATGACCACATTAGCCACTACCCACAGCTAGAGGATCCCATGGGCTTCTTGAATGCATATATGGTCTTCAACAGCTTCTTTCAAGCTGGGATGAGTAGCTCCCCTGTATTACCTCCCCTACTCTCTTATCTCTTATATATTCCACTTAGAAAGCAATGCCCAAAAGAGGTCCTGGCCACCAAACAGTACTCTTTCACAAAAGTCCGCCTGACTCACATTGGTGATCAGCATATGGTAAAAAGCCTGCAGAAGCTCTGGCTAAGGGTGACCTAATAGTCCACCTCCCATTCTTCTGACATCTGAATGAGTGTATGGACTTGCCTTTGTTTTTGTGCTACTAGGAAAGTCTGTTGAGGGGGAGGAAGGGTAAGATGGCAGAGAAGTAGGAGACCCTGTTTCAATGGGTCCCCTAAAGTGAACTAAATATCTACCAGAACACTCTGAACACCCATGCAATCAGCCTAAGATGTAAGATTATACACTTCTGGATCTCTGTGGGGGCAGAAGACATCAGTGGAGAGGTAAACTGGAGTGGGAACACTTGGACTGATATCTATCAGGAATTCTGTTGAGCACTACAACTCACTGATGCAGAAAGACAGAGAGACATTCTTAAAAATCTTTTTAGCACTTCTATGGACTTTTTCTGAAATATTTAGAAATACTAATTTCAGGCCCATCCTCAATTAGAATTGTGGTAAAGAATGAAGAGAGGATACCTCCTAACTTTTTCTTGAATTAAGGTCACATGCTTTTTTAAGTTCTCTAAGCAACACAGCTTCAAGTCACAGTGAGTCTCCCTTGTCATAACTTTGGGTTTCATTTCATCAGCTACTTTTATTTTATTTTTTAAGAAATATTTTATTTATGTGACAGAGATCACAAGTAGGCATAGAGGCAGGCAGAGAGAGGGAGAAGCAGACTCCCTGCCGAGCAGAGAGCCCAATACGGGGCTCGATCCCAGGATCCCGGGACCACAACCCAAGCCGAAGGCAGAGGCTTAACCCAGTGAGCCACCCAGGCACCCCTCATCAGCTACTTTAAATTATAGACATTTTGTTAAAGTAGGTTTTGGTTTGAATAATGCAGTATTCTAAGTATACTTTAAGACTATGATTTACTACACATATATATTTTATAAGGATATTAAACCAGCATATACTCTGGCAGAGTAGTGAACTTCCCTTTGCTTTCCTTTTCCAATAGATAACATGCTGAATTTCTAGCTTTCAATAACCATGGAGGGGAAATACATTGTAGGACTTCAATCCTTTGAAATTTATTATAATTTGCATTAAACCCCCTTATTTCATCATGTATGCTAAGTATTCCACATGAACTTTTAGAAAATAAGTTCTAAATAACCCTTGATGTGAATGTAGAAACTTGTAAAGGATGTCCCTCTGAGCCAAGCAATGAGATAAAAGCTAAGTAAACAAAAGAAATCCAACTTTTTCTTTAGCTCATTACAAGATAGATTAAGTCAAAGGGTTTTGGGGAAAAAAGAGCTTGCTGCATAAACTCCCAAGAAAAACTATCATAATATCAAGGGCAAGTAAATCCTTGTAAGTGGTGCCCAGAAGTTGCCAAATATTCTGGAAGAAAATCTTGGAAGCCAAAGGCTAACATAGTTCCACTTGATTCTTCAGAGAAAGAGCTGTGAACCATTTAGAAAAATAAAACTCCATTCTACCAAGTCACTTAATTTGTATCATGTTAATTATTGCTACTTCAAAATACCCATATTTGTCAAATAACTTAGAGATGCTTTTTAATATTCATGTATATTGTTCTAATACATATCATATTTTATAAAAAAGTCATTTTTATTAATGTATTTCATTCTTTTAAAAAAAATTAATTCCAGTAAAGTTAATATACAGTGTTATTTTGATTTCAGGAATACAATATAGTTATTCAACAAATCTGTACGTTATTCAGTGCATAATCATAAGTGTACTAGTTAATCCCGATCACCTATTTCACACACCTCCCCACCCACCTCCCCTCTGGTACCTACCAGTTTGTTTTCAATAGTTAAGAGTCCATTTCTTGTCTTTGTTTCTCTCTTTTTTCCCCCTTTGCTCCTTTGCTTTATTTCTTAAATTCCACATATGAGTGGAATCATATGGTATTTGTCTTTGACTGACTTAGGAACTTAACATTATACATTCTAATTCCATCTATTTAATTGAAAATGGCAAGATCTCATTTTATGGCTGAATAATATTCTGGTGTGTGTGTGTGTGTGTGTGTGTGTGTAGGTGTAGGTACCATGCCTTTATTCACCAATCAATGGGCACTTGGGCTGCTTCCAAATCTTGGCTATTGTAAACAATGCTACTATAAACATAGGGGTACATGTATCCCTTTGAATTAGTGTTTTCATTCTTTGGAAAATACCCAGTAGTGTGATTACTGAAACAAAATGTCGTTTTTTTTTCTACCTTATAAGGAACCTTATAAGGACCCTTATAAGGACCTAATAAGGAACGTCCTACTGTCATTCACAGTGACTACACCAGTTTACATTCCCAACAGTGCAGGAGGGTTCTCTCTTCTCCACATCCTTGCCAACATCTGTCATTTCTTCTGTTTCTGATTTTAACCATTCTGACAGGTATAAGTTGATACCTCATTGTAGACTTCATTTGCATTTCCCTGATGATGAATGATGTTGAGCATCTTTTCATGTGTCTGCTGGCCATCAGTAGGTCTTTTGAGAACCATCCATTAATGTCTTTTGCCTATTTTTAAATGGGATTATTTGTGGTTTTTTTATATTAAGTTGTATAAGGTTTTTATATATTTTGGATACAAACCCTCTGTCAGGATATGTCATTTGCAAATATATTTTCACATTTACTAGGTTGCCTTTTAGTTTTCTTGATTGTTTCATTACCTCTACAGAAGATGTGCTTAGTTTATTGCATGGCCTCAGGAGACATGTATTAAAAAATAATATTATGGCTGATGTCAAAGAAATTACTACCTGTGCATGCTTCTAGGATTGTTTTTTCAAGTCTCATGTTTAGGTCTTTTACCCATTTTTTTTTATGGTGTAAGAAAATTGTCCAGTTTCATTCTTTTTCCATGTAGCAGACCAGTTTTCACAACACCATTTGTTGAAAAGACTGTCTTTTTCCCATCAGACATTCTTTCCTCCTTTGTAGATTAGTTGACCGTATAACTGTAGGATTATTTCTGGGTATTCTATCCTGTTCCACTGATCTCTCTCTATATATTTTTGTGCCAGTACCATACCACTTTGCTTACTATAGTCTTATAATATAACTTGAAGTCTGGAATTGTGATATCCTTCACTTTGCTTTTCTCTTTTTTTTTTTATTTCTTTTCAGCATAACAGAATTCATAGTTTTTGCACCACACCCAGTGCTCCATGCAATGCATACCCTCCATAATACCCATCACCTTTGCTTTTCTATTTGAGAATAGCTTTGGCTACTCAAGGTCTTTTGCAGATCTATATGAATTTTAGGATTTTCTGTCCTAATTCTATGAAAAATGCAGTTGGTATTTCGATAGGGATTGCATTAAGTGTGTAAATTGCTTCGGGTAGTATAGATGTCTTAGCAATATATCTTATTCCAACCCATAACATGGAATGTCTTTCCATTTGTTTGTGTCATTTTCAATTTCTTTCATAATTGATTTATAGCTTTCAGAGTATAGGTCTTCCACCTCGTTTGGTTAGGTGTATTCCTAGGTATCATCATTTTTGGTAAATCGTAATTAGGATTTTTTCCTTAATTTCACTTTCTGCTGCTTCATTATCAGTGTATAGAAATGCAACAGATTTTTGCACATTGGTTTTGTATCCTGAAACTTAACTGAATTCACTGGTCATTTCTAGTAGGGCTGTTGTTGTTGTTGTTTGGTGGAGTCATTAGGGTTTTCTATATAGGGTATCCCATCATCTGCCTATAGTGAAAGTTTTACTTCTACCTCACTGCCTTGGCTGCCTTTTATTTCTTTCTGTTGTCTGATTACTGCAGCTAGGACTTCCAGTACTCTGTTGAATAAAAGTGGTGAGGATGGACATCCTTGTCTTCATCCTTGTCTTAAAGGAAAAGCTCTCAGTTGTTCACCCTTGAGAATGATTTTAGCTGTGGGTTTTTCATATATGGCCTTTATTATGTTGAGTTATGTACCCCGTAGACCCAGTTTGTGGGACGAAATTTTGTTTTGTCAATGGTCGAGATGATTATATGACTTTTATCCTTCCTCTTATTAATGTGGCATATCACATTGATTGATTTGCAAATATTGTACCCCCTTTGCTTCACCCCATTTTATCATGGAATACATCCCACTTTATCATGGTGAATGATCCTTTTAATGTACTGTTGAATTGGTTTGCTAACATTTTGTTGAGGATTATTGCATCTATGTTCATCAGAGATATTGGCCTACAGTTTCGGGTATTTCTGTTTGTTTATTTGTAGTGTTTTTGTCTGGTTTTGGTTATCAGAGTAATGCTGGCCTCATAAAATGAATTTGGAAGTTTGCCTTTCTCTTCTATTTTTGCTGGAATAGCTTGAGAAGAATAAGTATTAACTCTTTTTTTTTTTTAAATGTTTGGTAGAATTTTCCTGTGAAGCCATCTGGTCCTGGACTTTCATGTTGAGAATGTTGTCATTACTGATTCAATGTTATAACTAGTAATCAGTCTGTTTAAATATCCTACTTCTTTCTTATTCAGTACTGGGGGATTGCTTGTTTCTAGGAATTCATCCATTTCTTCTAAGTTGTCCACTTTGTTGCCATATAAGTTTTCATACTATTTTCTTACAATTCTTTGCATCTCTGTGGAGTTGGTTGTTATTTTTCATCTTTTGTTTTTTATTTTATTTATTTAACTCTTCTCTCCTCTTTTTGTGATGCATCTGGCTAAAGGTTTACCAGTTTCGATTATCTTTTTGAAGAACCAGGTCTTGTCTCATTGATCTTTTCTATTGATTTTTTTAGTCTCCATTTCAGTTAGGTCCACTCTAATCTGTATTATTGTCTCATTTCTACTAGCCTGGGCCGTTGTTTGTTCTTCTTTTTCTAGTTCCTTTAGGTATAATGTTAGGTTGCTTATTTGAGATTTTTCTTGCTTCTTGAAGTAGGGAAGTAGGCCCATATTGCTAAAAACTTCCTTCTTAGAACTGCTCTTGCTGTGTCATCCAAATCTCAGATCATTGTGCTTTCATTTTCAGTTGTCCCCATGTATTTTTAAATTTTCTCTTTGACTTCTTTGATGACACATGTGTTGTTTAGTACCATATTGTTTAGCCTCCAAGGGTTTGTGCTTTTCTCAGTTTTTTTTTCTTATAATTGATTTCTAGTTTCATAGTGAAAAGATGCATGATATGATTACAGCTTTCTTAAATTTACTGAAATTTTGTTTTGTGACCTAACATGTGATTTATCCTAGTGAATGATTTATGTCCACTTGAAAATAATGTGTATTCTGCTGTTTTGGGATGGAATGCTACGTATAGATCACCTGATCTAACGTGTCATTCAAAGCCCCTGTTTCCTTGTTGAGTTTTTTGTCTGATGATCTATCCATGGATGAAGTGCAATGTTAAAGTCCTTTACTGTTATTTTATCGTTGTTAATTTCTCCCTATATGTCCCTTTATTGCTTTCTGCCTTTTTAATTATCATGTGTCTTCGTGACACATTGTTAGGGCTCTCTGTGATTCCCGGGCCTAGATGTATTTTCCCTTTAGCAGATTAGGGACGTTATTGGCTATTATTTCTTCAAACAACATTTCCCCTCTCCTTTCTCTCTTCCCCTTCTGGGATCTGTAAAATACAAATGTTATTGTGCTTAGTTAAGTTTGTAGAGCTCCCTTGAGTTATTCTCATTCTTTTTATTCTTTATTCTTTTTTCCATTTGGCTTGGTTGTTTTTCATTACCCTGTCTTCCAGATTGTTGATCCAGTCTTCTGCATCCTCTAATCAGCTGTTGATATCCCCTAGAGTATTTTTCATTTCAGTTGTTAAATTCTTCAGCTCTGACTGGTTCTTTCTTGATGTTTTCTGTCTCTTTTCTGAAGTTCTCACTGAGTTCATCCACTCTTTTCTCAAGTACACTGAATGTCTTTTATCACCACTACTTTGAAGATTATCAGGCGTATAGCTTATCTCTGTTTTAATTAACTCTTTTACTGTCACTTTGTCTTGTTCTTTCATTTCAGACATATTCCTCTGTTTCCTTATGTTGCCTAACTCGCTGTGATTCTTTCTGTGTATTAAGTAGATCAGCTACATCTCCTGGTCTCAAAAGTAGTGACCTCATGTGGAAGAGGTCCTGTTTTGCCCTATAGCACACCCTCCCCAATCATCAGAACTAGCAACTCCAGGGTTGTCCTCTGTGTGGTCCGCATGCCCCCTTTTATTGTGCTTGAGCTGTGACTACCTTCAGTCCTACTTGCTTCAATGAGTCACTTTGACTGCTGTGGGTGCACTGGTGAGGGTTTGCTCCCTGTGCTGTTGAGAGGTCCGGCTGCAAAACTATGAGTGCACTGGAGTGCGGGGGTTTGCTCACCCCCTCCCCCGGGCAGGAGTCATCTTCGTGTGGCACTGGTCCTGGCTGGGGCTGCCTGCCAGGAATGGTAGGGACAGGATCAACTTTGGAGTGATGCCCGATGAGGAGGTTGGGTTGGGTGGGACATGTCCACAGGGGAATGTTAGGGCAGGGCACGCCATGCTAGCCAGGAAAATGGAGAGTGTTAGAACTGGCTCCTGCAAGTGTCTGGTTATCTAGGCTGAGGGAAGGGAAGAAAAATGACACCCACAAGCACTTTTGTTCCTAGGGAAATCATTTGCCAATTCCTAACCCTCAGACACACGTTCTAAGATTTGTCAATAAATCACCATATATTCTGGGCACTTTCCAAACTACTGCTTCTGTGCTGTGTCTTGAGCTATTTAGTATGCTAGCTCTTTAAGGGTTGGGGTTCAGTTGCCTGTCACCCTTGGACTCTCTCTGAGTTAAGCCCCACTGAGTTTTAAAGCCTTTGGAGTTAACACCCAGTGGCTTTCAAAGCCAGACATAATGAGGACTTGTCTTCTTAGTGAGGGTCCGCAGTGCTAGAAGTGCTTGATGTGGGGTCTGGTCCTCTCACTCTTCTGCACCTGTAATGTCCTTCCCATTGGTGGTTAGTCACACCAAGGGTTTGGTTTCCAACCGCATCTCCACCTGTCCTACCCATTATAATGTGGTCTTTTCTCTATGACTAACTGTGGAAGATCTTTCCTACCAGTCTCCCATTCATTTAACAGAATTAGTTACATACAGGTACTTGTTTTCTCAGTGTGTCGATGGGATGGGATGAGCTCAAGATCCCCCTGATCCACCATCTTAGACTATAATCCCTAGGCCCATTTTTATACATTGGATCATGGATTGACAGACTGTGTATAACTGATTACCCAACACTTATACTGACTAATTTTAATATTTTAAGTGATGTTTTATCCTTGGGATAAATTCCACATAGTCATGGTAAAGAATTATTTTTTTATGTTGCTGGATTAGTAGTGCTAATATTTTGTTGATAATTTTTGTATCTATATTTGTAAGGAATTTTGATATGTGAGGCTTTTTTCCCCTTCTTCTTAAAGATTTTATTTATTTAGTTGAGAGGGAGAGAGAGAGGAAGAGTAAGCATGAGCAGGGGGGAGGGCCAAAGGGAGAGGGAAAAGGAAACTCCCTGCTGGCCAGAGAGCCTGAAGTGGGGCTCAATCCCAGGACCCTGAGATCATGAACGGAACCAAAGTCAGGTGCCCCTTGTTTTCTTCTTCTTGTTATCACTTTGTCTCTATGAGTGCCAGGGTATTACTGGACTGATTGTATGAGTTGGGAAGTGTTTCCTCCTTATCTATAGTTTGAGAGAGTTTTTAAAAGATTGAGCACTGGGTGTTATATGCACCTAACGAATCATTGAACACTACATCAAAAACTAATGATGTAGAGGGAACAAGATGGCGGGGAACGAGGAGGAGGCACTGGTTCAACCTGTCCCCTAAAGTGAGCTGATTACCTACCAAGGAGCTCCGATCACCCATGAAATCAGCCTGAGATCAGAATTCTACATGTCAGGATCTCTACAGGGGCAGAAGACGCCAGTGGGCAGGTAAAGCGGAGTGGGAACGCCAGACTGGTATCAGAAGATAAACAAAAGGGGGAGGAAGCCACCAGAGGAGACCCATTGGAAAGTGATACCCCAATACGAGAGTGCCCTACGACTGGGGACCAGCATTAACTTGAAGTCTGATAGAAAGCACTCAAAAAGGCAAAGGATCACAGAGGGAAATTGTGAGAATTGGAATGGTTAGGGACAGTGGCTTAAGTCCTCCACGGAGGACAGACACCCCTGGCGCTGAGCCAGAGAGAGTGCAGCGGAGAAACCAGGTCTTGGTCCTTGAGCCTCGAGGAGACCTCCTAAGGGCGCTTGGCATGCGGCAGGGGCTGGGACCCTCCCGGGGCAGAAACAACCTTTTTGCAGTCCCCACGCATGTGGCACCACACTGCGCTAGCAGAGCCTGAGAAGTGCTCCACCTCCTCCCCTGAGAGAGGTGCGGTGGCGCCAGCCCGGTGCTCTCGGACCTGGAAAGTCTGAGCCCTCCCAGCCCGGGCCAGCGGGAAAATCTCAGTGTGAGATCACTGCTTGGAACCTCTCTGGCGGTCTGGAGCTGCCCAGAGAGCTGCTGCTGTTGTGGTTTTGAGTACAAGCAGGATACACAGGTGTCCCCAGAGATCACGGCTGGGAACCTGCTCTGCAGCACCCAGAGGGGAACAGACTGGGGCTTCTCACTGGAAGGGAGGTCTGGGTGCAGTTTGCTTTCCTCTAAACTTCCAAGAACCATCAGGAGCTGCCAAAGGGAGAGAAAACAAATGAACAGACTTAAAAACCTCCAGAGAACAAAAGCCTAAAGGCCCGGTTTCCTCAGAGCCCACCCCCTGGAGGGGGGCGGGAGGACTTAACTCAGGAAACACTGCCTGAAAACCCACGTGGCAGGCCCCTCCCCCAGAAAGCCAAATGGCTGAGAAGACAACAATCACTACTACTTCATAGATACAACGTTTAATTTTTAATTCGTTCCCACTATTCTGGTTCATTTTTAAGTTTTTTTAATCTTTTTTATTTTTTATATAGATTTTTTAAGCCTACTTACCATCACAGTGAGATGTCCAGACTATCAAATTCCATAATAACCCTTTAACCTGAACTTTTTGATACATTTAACCATGTTTTTCTTTTGCTTTTATATTTTTAAATTTTTTTAAATTTCACTTTAGTTTAGATCATTCTTTTCTTTACTTTTATTTGCTAATATTCATATAGAGTTAAACTTCAAGGTAATCCCCTTTCCCCAATCAATGTTACCCCTATAGGTAAACCAATTTTTAATCCCCTGTTATCTTAGGAAAGTTGCATCCTTTCAAAAAGATATCAAGATACATCCAGGAAGAATCAAAATAACCTTCCTCACCCACACTGAGAATTTACAACCACTCCCCCATCTCTTTCTCCTACCAGTATTTTTGTATATTTGTGTTTGTCCTGGTAGTATATAAATCTTATACTTAGGGTTCTTTTTGACGAGGTTCTTTTTTTTGTTTGTCTGTTGGTTTCTTTGTTTTGCTTCTACATATATATGTACATATTTTTTTCTTCTCTTGTCATATACTTTTATCAGTCTTTTATGTTTGTCTGTATTTGTTTGTATACTTCACAGACCTTACCTTGGGGCCCATTTGGGCTGAGCCTTCTCTTTAATCCTTCTATCTTTTTCCTGTCTCTCTCTCTCTCTTTCTTTCTCTCTCTCTCTCTCTTTTTCTGCTTTCTCTCTTTCTTTTTTTCTTTTATTTGGGTGAGGACCCTTGATTGCTCAGAAGCATTCCAGGGTGCACCTTCACTGCACCAAGGTCAATACATCCAGCTACAACCATTCAGCCATTTCTCACCAAAATGACTAGGAGGAGGAATGCCCAGCAGAAGAAAAATTCAGAGGATGGGCCTTCTGCAACAGAGCTAATGGCTACCAACATAGACATTATATCGGAAAGGGAATTCAGGCTAACAATTATCCAGGCAATAGCTAGGCAATAGCTAGAAAGCCATGGATGACCAAATGGAATTGATTAGGGCAGAAATGAAAGCCACTAGGGATGATGTTCACAATATTAGGGCAGAACTGAAAGCCACCAGGGATGATGTTCACAAGGCTCTCAATGAGTTCCAATCTAATCTAAATTCTCTAAAAGCTAGAGTAACTGAGACAGAAGATAGAATTAGTGATCTGGAGGACAAATAGATAGAGAGAAGGGATCAGGAGGAAGCCTGGAACAAACAGCTTAGAAACCACGAAAACAGAATCAGGGAAATAAATGATGCCATGAAACGTTCCATGTCAGAATTATTGCAATCCCTGAAGGAGAGGAGAAAGAAAGAAATCTAGAAGATATTGTCAAACGTGTTCTTCATGAAAATTTTCCAAATATTGCAAATGGAAACAGCATTCATGTACTAGAGGCAGAACGGTCCCCCCCCAAGATTTTAGATTCTCGAAACACCTCGAGACACCTGATAGTAAGAATGAGGAATTATAAATCTAGAGAAACTCTCTAGAAGGCAGCTAGGACAAAGAAGCTCCTTATGTACAGAGGAAAGCCCATCAGAATAAAGTCAGACCTGTCCACAGCAACCTGGCAAGCCAGAAAGGGCTGGCAAGATATATTCAGGACACTAAATGAGAAGAACATGCAACCAAGAATACTTTATCCAGCAAGACTGACATTCAAAATGGATGGAGATAAAAAGAGTTTCCAAGACGGGCAAGGCTTAAAAGAGTTTGCAAACACCAAGCCGAAATTGCAGGAAATATTAAGGGGGGTTCTATAAAAGAGGAAAAACCTCAAGAATATCATTGTACAGAAATATAGAGACAATCTACAGAAAGAAAGACTTCAAAGGTAACACGATGTCAATAAAAACATATCTATCGATAATCACTCTCAATGTGAATGGCCTAAATGCGCCCATAAAATGACATAGGGTTGCAGATTGGATAAAATGACAGGACCCATCCATAGGTTGTCTACAAGAGACCCATTCTGAACCTAAGGATACACCCAGATTGAAAGTGAAGGGATGGAGAAACATCTTTCATGCCAATGGGCCTCAAAAGAAGGCCAGGGTAGCGATTCTCATATCAGATAAATTAGATTTTAAACTAAAGACTGTAGTCAGAGATACAGAAGGACACTACATCATTCTTAAAGGGACTATCCACCAAGATGATCTAACAATTGTAAATATCTATGCCCCCAATATGG
>PISX010034332.1:0-14074 GCA_004024625.1 Mellivora capensis
GGACCTTCAGTCCGTTGTCCAGCCCAGCAACTGGGCTGTCATTGGAGTAGTTCTCAGGGTTGGCCCCCCACACGTGCACCGTGTGCCCCAGCCATCCACGCAGGAGGCTCTCCCAAGCGGCAGGTGGCTGAGAAGGCAGCGGCATCTGCCCCTTGGGGATGAGTTTGCGTCTTTTGTGTGCATTTTACATCTCCTTCTGGAGTTTTCCTTCCCTCTGGGCTCCACACCCTTCAGGAGAGAAACTGCAGGGTCTGAAGAGTGTGCATCTCACCCCAGGCTCAGGTCTCCCTTCAGACTCAAAACTGGGAGTGGGGTGTGCAGCCCAGAGGCCTTGGTGAGGAAGGCTGCTGCTCGTGGAGTTTTCTTAGGGGCTTTCCCTGGAGTCACCATCACATCATGGGCTTATTTGAAAGAAACCACACATAGTGGCTCATTTATGGTAGTTAGGGATTAAATAAAGGCCATTCTCCTTTCATAATAAAACAAAGTCAACAAACAGCTCTGTGGTAAGTACAGGGTGGCTTCTGGGGATTAGAAGCAATTGTAAGTGGTCGACTTACACCAGGACGTTAAATGAGAGGCGGTGACTCTCTGGAGCCACATCTTGCTCAGACCAGCATCAGAATACACCTGACGTCTCGCTCTGGCCCAGGTGCAAACCCTGGACATACCTGTAGGGTCAGGGTCCCTACATCCTCTCTTCAGTTCCCACCCTATGACGAAGCACACAGTGGTGTTCAGAGCAGGCTTCTGAATCAGGACCAGGCTCATTCCCTGCACCCTACTGCCCTACTGACATAATGTGCTCACCGTATGGATGCTAGAATCCGGCTCACGGTGCCCTAGATCACCCATCTGAGAGGCACACTAGTGGATATTCCAACCATAAACTGTGTGAGCACATGCCTGTTTTGAACCCTGAACTTGACACTGTTGTGTAATCTGGGCAAGTGGGTTCAGCTGTTGCTGTGTTGGTTCACTCATCTGTAAAATGAGGATGATAATCTACTCCATAGGGTTATTTTAGGAATAATTGAGTTGATACATACATACAAGAATGCCTGGTACTTGGTATTTGTTAGTAAAAGCTAGCCATCATCGCCATCTTCGCCATCGTTGCCATCGTCGCCATCGTCATCATCATCGCCATCATCATCACCATCATCACCATCATCTCCATCATCTCCATCATCACCGTCATCACCATCATCATCATCACCACCATCACCATCATCACCATCATCGTCGTCACTGCCATCATCATCGCCATCATCGCCATCATCACCATCATCTCCATCATCACCATCATCACCATCATCGCCATCATCACCATCATCTCCATCATCACCATCATCACCATCATCGCCATCATCACCATCATCTCCATCATCACCCTCATCACCATCATCATCATCACCACCATCACCATCATCACCATCATCGCCATAATCACCATCATCATCATCATATCACCAGTAGGAACTTAGTGAGCACCTACCTATAAGGACAAAGCAATGCACAAGGCTCTTTGGGATCCATGATGATAAGCAAGGCATGGCCCCTTTCTTCAGGGTACTCACCTTCCATTCAAGGCAAAGAATAACATTAATAGAAGCACTCGTAGCCATTATACTAGAGCTCATCTAGCACAAGGCACCATAGAAATTCCCTGAACAAGGAGGATCCTTGGGAGGCAGTCCTGTTGAGACAGAACTTGATCATCCTTGGTGATCCTGATATCTTGCCAAATAGAAGTTCCTATGGTCACTTAAGACTCAGACTGAGCTCCATGCAACCCCATGTATATGAAAGCATGATGAGCAGACATCCACCTGCCATCCACATGTCAGGAACTGGATATGGCACTGTCCGGGGGACATGTGTTGCTCGTCGGTTATTCTGACACCCTGAGGACAAGGGAACCACTGCCTCTGGACCCAAATCATGGAAGTCCTCTTGCAGATGCATGGTACAAAAACATCTGTATTAGGATTCAAAATTAATGGATTAGGCAACGTAACATGAAAAGCTGCTCGTCATCACTAATCATCAGGGAAATGCTAATCAAAACCACAGTGAGATATCATCTACACCAGCCAGAACAGCCAGTATCAAAAAGACAAGAAATAACAAGGGTTGGCAAGGATGCAGAAAAAAGGGAACCCTCGTGCACTGTTGGTGGAGACGTAAATTGGTGCAGCCACTATGGAAAACAGTATGAAAGTTCCTAAAAAAAAAAAAAAAAGAAAAAAGAAAAAAAAGAAATACCATAGGATCTGGCAAGTCCACTATTGGGTATTTACCCAAAGGGAAAAAAACACCAATTCTAAAGATATGCACTGTTTATTGCAGCATTATTACGGTAACCAAGATGTGAAAGCAACTCATGTGTCCGTTGATAGATGAATGAATATGTGGTGTACACACACACATACACACACACACACACACACACACACACACACCAGAATGCTACTCAGCCATAAAAAAATAGATTATGCTACGTAGAGCTTTTTTTGTTTCAAAGAGTTTTTCAAACATTGTGTCATTTGATTCTCAATGCATGGATGTCAGATGAGCAAGCAAGAATTCTTTCCATGCTTGACAGTTGGGGAAGCTGGGTCACAGTCTCAAGAAGATGTCCCATCATGGTCACTAGAGAAGGACCTTCTGCCTTCTGGGCCAGCTCGTGCTCCATGGGACCATGAGGCATCTGTTGTAGGTGGATCTTTGCTGATTTATAGACCAATGGAGGAGCTGTTGCTCAATTCTACCAGAACACTGAGACTATTTGCAAAGCATAAGTTAATAGTCATGCAAATTTCAGCCAATTAATTGTATTTCTGAAATTAAAAACAGCTCAACTAGCCAAAAGAATTGAAAACAGGGACTCAGATACTTACACTTCAGTGTCAATTGCCACATTACTCATCGTAGCCAGAAGATGGAAACAACCCAACTATCCATCAGTAGATGAATGGGTACGAAAGATGTGGTACCTACTTACGATGGAATATTGCTGAGCTGTAAAAAAGGGATGGAGTTCTGTTACATTCTACAACATGGATAAACCTTGAAAAAATTGTACTAAGTGAAATAAGGCAGACAGAAAGGACAAATACCACATGATTCCACTCATATGAGACATCTAGGATGGGCAGATTCATAGAAAGAGACAGTTGGGGGTGGTCAGGACTGGGGGAGGGGAAGTGGGACTTACCACTCGACGGTTACAGGGTTTCTGTCTGGGGGTGACGACATGGCGGGCACAGACCATGGTGACAGCGGCACGCCCCTCAGCCATATACCCAACACTGGCTAAACGGGCCCATTTCATGATCTATGAAACTTACATAACCACAACTGAAAAACACAGCTATAGTAATTCGGTGAGAAAACGGTTTAAAAAAAGTGTGAAGATGGCAACATAAGAATATTATAAATTATGAGAAGGATGATCGGTTCTTACATGTTTCATGAGAAGTACGGATATTGCAATGCAGAGGTGATCTTAGTTTAATTTTAAGACTGATTATTTATTCCTGCTGTCCTTTTGTGACATATGTGTGGAGTGCTGGCATGCTTAGAATACAGAAAAGACTGAGTCCGGAGAGTGATAACAATTTAACTTTTTGCAAGAAGACTCTGGTGTGTTTTTCATTCTGACAAAGTTGGTGATCACAAAGATGAGGGGTTCCTTTTGTCAACTCGTTCATCCTTATGTCCTCAAGCACCGTTTGTCCCGTTTTCCGCATCCTACTGAAATATACCTCAGGGGACACATAGCTAATTCTTCTGTACTGTCTTCAAAATACATACGCTCTTGATCGGTGCGCTACATAGATTTGTAGTTTCTATGCTGTACCTTGGAAAAGAACAGATTCAGTTTTCCAAAGCTGTGGACCCAAGAAGAGCATTTAGGTTCTGCACAACGGGCAGGAAGACAGGGAGACGGGAGACAGTTGTGTCTAGCAACGAGGAAGAGGAAGTGAGCTGGAGGTCCTGGTCCCAGGTCAGCCTCCAGTCTCGGCAGCCTCGGGCAGTGTCTCCATCCTTGTGCACCGCAGTGCGGCTGTGAGTAGAATGGTTTGTGATACTGAATCCCCAGGCTGCATGTTCGGGACAGGCCCTGGGCCTTGGGGTGCTTGCTTGGAGCCATGCAGGACACAGGTGGTTTGGGCCATCGTGGAACGTTCAGACCAGACGGTACAACAGAATGCTCACTTAGCCAAGGCAGCAGGGTCATTTACCCATGTGTTGGTCCTGCAAGGAGGTGGGCTTCATCTGTGACTTTTGGAAAGCACATTCCCCTCCAGGCAAGGGGATTACTGAGAAGAGGCTCCCCAGTGCCCGAGGGCTAGTGATAAGTTGGCCCAGACTTCACTGTGGCCTTGGGAACTGTCCAGCCAGTGTCCAGGAAGCAGCTGGTGTCCTGCCCTCCACAGCCTCGTCAAGGCCAGTATCCCATTGGCCACACTCCTGCCAGCATTGCTCCTGGGGTTTCTGGGTTTGGGGACGTGACCGCCATCAGCAAGACAGATCTTGCGAAGGCAGGAGGCCCTGAGGCTTATGCAGAAGGCGGGATGTGCGTTTGGTGATGCTGGGTCTCCCCAGTGGGTCAGTCTGTGAAAATGTTGAAAATGGCCGCAGAGGGAGGGGAACAGACAATCAAACTTTGCTGCCGTTGGGTGTGTGAACTTTCAGAATGGATGAGCTTGCACTGGCAAGTACAGGGGAGAAGTTCCTTCCTCACGGCCGGGGAGATTGTCTTAGACACACACAAATCCTACTCGGTGCAAAAAACATCCCTCCAGGTAATCGTCTGGCACCATCTCCTATAGGCAGATGTTGTGTTGTCAGGCAGACGGACGAGGCTCACGCGGGCCCGTCCTCTGCCGTTTCATCTATTTTCCAAGAATTCTGTCCAAAGGAGAAGACACAAGAGGGAGGCCCGGAGCTGTGGAGTCGCAGGGCACTGGGAGCAGGACACGCTGCTTCCCACGGGCCCATCTGCTTGGCAGGCTGAGACCGGCAGCCCGGCCACACTGGTGACATCCAGACTCCCCGATGTGCCAGCAGAAGGGGCTCTTGTCACCTCCCACTTGCCCTAATGAAACAGCAGCGTTTGACAGAGTCGGGAAAGAGGATCCGCTGTAACGTGGAGGACAGTCGAGCGCAGCCTTCTGCGGGCAGGGCTGTCCGGAGATACTCCTGCTGTTCGTCTAGCAGCTGAGCCCCTTGATTTCCACAGTTCGAACCTTCTCCCTGGAGAGGAGGGAGGGCCCGGAGAGCTGCTGGGTGAGCGGAGACCTTGGAAGTCAACGCAGGGCGAGGGGAAGGACTTGGAGTAGATGTGAGGTCCGGGGATGCCTTCCGCCAGCCCACATGGCAGAGGAAGACGTGTGGGAGCCGCACAGCGCCCATCAGAGCACCAGCCACCGCCTTCCCACGGGAGGGAGGGCCGCAGCGCCCGGAGGACTCAGGGGACGAATTGGGGTCTGCTGGTGCCCTGCTGCCGGCTCGCCGAGTGCACTCAGACCGGGACTGCGTCCTCCCTGGGCACCGGCCGTCTTCAAGGATTCCTCACGGTAGGGGAGATGACTGACGCCTCACCCACCGCTCAGGGGTGGACAGCAGTGACATCGCACGTAAGGACGTGGGACAGCTGTGTTCTCCAGGGAAGTCGCAATGCACAGAAGCAGTTCCAGCCCCAGGATGAAGCCCTCCACAGACGGGGTGAGGGCTCCAGGCTAGGAAGACCACGAGCAGCGGAGACACAGAGGCGAGGGGAGGAAAGGATGCGTCTACAGTTGTGGTGCTGTCTCCGGGCTTCCCGCTCCAAGGCGGACACACTATTGTTGGCCGCTCTCCGCTGTTCTTAAGTTCGGCGACTAAGATGTATCCAGAGTGCCAGCCTGTTGGAGGAGGGACTGCAGAGTCACGGGAAAGGGCACTTCAGGTGAGAAGGTGATGCTGACCGGAAGCAGGGGGGGCCCCTGGGGGGACCCAGTCGGTGGAGCGTCCACTGTGTGGTGTTGGCTCAGGTCGTGATCTCAGGGCCGTGGGATCGAGCCCTGCGTCAGGTGCTGTGCTGGGTGTGGAACCTGCTTTGGACTCTTTCTCCCTCTGCCCCCTCTCCCTGCGCTGTCTAAATGAATAAACAAAATCTGTCAAAAAAATAAACAGAAGCTGAGGAAAGAGAGACCATGGGCCCTGGTGAAGGAAGCTTCTTGCAGAGAAAGCTTGCAGCCAGGAGGCCTTAGGTGATGGGTAAGCAGCCGCCATCCTCTTCGGGGGGGAAACATCCCAGGGGCTCGAGAAACCGCCACTCTCTGGCTCCCAGCACCCCGCAGTGGCGTGAAGAGGCTCGGTGTGGGGCATCCCGCAGATGAGGGCCACCAAGCCAGCCCAGGGTCCTTCCCATTTGAGCGACGCCTCTGGTCCTGGGGCGTGTGGCACCCGCCTAATTCGGAGGGACAGCCAGGAGCCTCCGGGCCCCTGAGGTAGTTCAGTCCTCTCATTTCTTCACCGGCCACAGGCATTCAGGGAGCACCTGCTGTATGCTGAGCACTAGGGAAGGGGCACGGTGTGGCCGTGAGCGGGGGCGGGGGGGGTAACAGTGTCACGCCAGGAGGCGGGGCCGACTTGCTCCCACTCGCAGACCCTGTGCGCATCAGCACCAGCATCTGTGGGGCCCCGCCCTCTCTGTTCAACTCCAGGGTCAACTGCGTCCAAGTTTCAGGTACTTACGTTTGCCCCACAACAGCCCCATTCCAGGGTCCCGGGAGTACACGGTGCTTTGGGACCCGGGAGTTAGAGTTTAACACAGGTTGGGGGGAGCACGACAGTCAGTCTGCAGCGGGTACAGAGTCTTGATGTCCTGAACCCTGATCTAGGATTACCCCATGAGCCACACTGATGAGGTTCGTCCAAACGAGGAATCGAGAGGAATCAAGGAGAATCAGGTTGAAATGTGATAGTTGGAGAAGATAATCACGCTCGGTAGAAGGACCAGATGGAGAGGATGTTGAAAAATAAATGAGGTGTGATCATCGTAATTTATCCCCCTCGTTACGGAGCCGCTCGTTAGGAAGTTCCACATGGGCTCGGTGCAGTGCCAGGGAAAAGTCCAAGGGCAAGGCGAAGGTGAGTGTCAGGTGCGGGCAGTGTGGACAGGACCTCGCCCCAGGCCTTCCGGAGGATTCACTGCTGGGGCCGTCACCAGGTTTAGTCAAAGAAAATGGATCCCATCTTAACTGGTCAACGTGTTCCTTCAAGTCTGCAATTTTAATTTTTGTTTTCTTTTTTATCCCTCCCTATCAGTCTACTTCAGGCACTTGGGAGTTTTGCTTAACTACTCCAGAAACTTCCTGACCTGGCGTCTCTGTCCCCTTCGGGTCCCACACTCTGAAAAGAAGCCTTGCTGGCTGCAGGTCTGCTCAGGGCATCTTGCTGCGTCGTCTGCAGGACGGTTTGCTCCCTTGGCGCACAATGCCTTCCCGCCCCATGCCGTCACGCCCGCTCCGTGCCAGGAACCACAGATCCCTGAGGCTGCTCAGCACCCTTGCCGCCACGTCCTCCTGGATGTTCTGTTTCTCTGTCCGGCCTCCACGAGCCTCAGGTTCCTTCAAAGCCATGGGTTGTGGTGTTTGTTTCCCTGGTGTCTAAATGGGACCTAGGATGTAGTCAATGCTCAATAAATGGGAATTAAATGAGAGGCCACGTAAAGACAAAAAGGTCCCCAACCAGGGATCTAGTGATAATCTCCTGCTTTTGAGTGGAGTCAAAACCCAGCAAGTGGAGGAACAGAGCTGGGCTTGAGAACCTGAACCCATTTGCAGTCATCTTCCCAGAAGCCTCTTGTATGAATTCCACCGCCCCCCAGAATGACCGAGTCACTGCAGTGGAGACTGACCTTGGGACCCTCAGGCCTGTGTTGGGACCCGCCCCTCACTGCCACCAGACCCTGGGTCGCAGACCAGCTAACGCTCAGGTGAAGGAGGCCTCTAAGTTTACATAAATTCCAAAATACAGGCCAGAGCTGCTTTGATGTGGTCCTTGTGACTACAGGAAATAAAGTCACACTCAAGTCACAGCTGGATGAAATTAATTTCTTAAGGATACACACCTCCCGTGCCAGAAATGGGATTTGGGGGGCACCTGGGTGGCTCAGTGGGTTAAGCCTCTGCCTTCGGCTCAGGTCATAGTCTCGGGGTCCTGGGATCCAGCCCCGCATCGGGCTCTCTGCTCTGCAGGGAGCCTGCTTCTCCCTCTCTCTCTGCCTGCCTCTCTGCCTACTTGTGATCTCTGTCTGTCAAAGAAAGAAAGAAAGAAATGGAATCTGGGAGAGCGCCACGAGCCCGGGTCTCTCCAGGGTCCAGCGGCTCCCAGCAGTAAGGCCCTGCGTCCTTCCTTCCTGCTGCCAGCCGTCCCCTGCACTCATTCGTTCTTCCTGCTGTCTGCATGAGCCGCTGTCCCAGCTGCTTCACGGCCGGTGCCCGGTTACAGCTGGGCTCCACACCCCACCCCCCTTGTCCTCCAGCTTCGGTCTGACCACACACCTGTAACAGACTCTGGCTTCTTCTGAGTTCAGGGTGCTGAAAGGGCAATCAGGTTGGCCTGACCCCCCCCTTCTGTGGAATTGATGGACAGAGATTGGCCATCTGTTGATCAGGCCTCAGACGCTGGCCGCATCATCCGTGATGCAGTGTCCTGCCTTACCCCAAGAGGGACACCCCAAGGGGCCTCCCACCCAGAATAAACCTAGTGATGGACATTCAGGGGTTCTCACCTAGAACCTAAACTCTCTGCGGAAGGAAAAGCTTCTCCGTCCTTACTGCTTCAGTACCAGTGAGCGCTGACCCCATTGGAGAGCCCCATTCCATACACATCGGAATTCCATACACGTTGGAAGACCGTACTCCATCTGAAGGGCGAGGTTTCCGGAAGCTGCCAAGGAGGGCAAAGGAGGAAGCTAGCCCTGAATCCATAAGTTCTTGTCCTGAATTTCTTCGAGTGAGTCCTTCTGGAAGGACAGGTTTGTTAACGGGATCCACTGACATTATCCACACGAAGTTCATGTACCGACGGAGGTCGTCTTAGGTCAACTGTATCCGTTCCGGTTTTATGAACGATCCCAACCACAAAGGATAAAAACATGATTGTGACCCTGAAGCCCTGATGAAGAACATATATCAAAATTAGATCCTTTGTGGCCCCCTACAAATTTTACTGAATAAAGAGTGTTCTTTTCTGTCCGTCCTCCTCCTCGGGTTGGGCTCTGAGAAATCCACGGTCATGTTGCAGGGTCAGTCTCGCGCCGTTCTGGGATGTGGCCCAAACCGGACTCACGTCCTGGTGGACCGTGCTCTGTCCGAGGCCGGTCTTTCCTTGCCAGTGTTCATCCGAGCATCTATGTAACAGACTTGTTCAATCATAAAAGCGAATTCATTCTGGGGGTGGGTTTTTCTTTTCTGTTGCGTAAAGACCCTTCGGTTGATTTGGGGTCGTGGCTTATTTTGCGAGTGGGCGTGTTGCAAACGGGAAGTTCCTGAGTGTTGGATTCTGAGGCTGCTGGGAGCTGCTCTGGGGTCGGCCTGTAGAGGCTTTCTGGAGCAGCGAGAGTGGTGGGCATCCTCAGAAAGAGGGAAACACGTCGGGAGGGAAGGGAACCGCCATGCGTACAGGCACAGTTTCCGTTTTGACTTTTCACAGAGCTTAGACCAGCAGCTTTCTTCTGTTTCGCAGCTGACTTCACTTGGCCAACGTCTCCTTAAGTAACATGACGCTTACAAGAGTTCTCACTACTTAGTTCTTGTTTTCTAATTTCATTCTACTCCCTAAATGCTGATGGATACAACTGGCGATAGATCGAGTCAATCTTATGATTTAAATTTTGCTTCTTATTCCTGTAAGGGTGGTCGTTGTCTTCATTTGGTTGTTTTGTGTTTGCCAGCAAGTTGTCTTTCCTGTTTCTTGTGTGGGCTGGTGGCGGTCGGGCTTCCATTCCGCCCCGCATCTATGATTCCACAGAGATCTCTTCAATATTACGACTGCGTAGCCTTAGGAGGTGCGGGAAGGACAGGTAAGAGCCCCCAAACCAAGGAGGCACTTGGGGATGTGATAAGGAAGAGGCCATTCCGCAGAATTGACACAGTTCTGTTCAGGCTCAGGTCCCCGCAAAGTCCAGCCCTTACTCCACAGGTTTACTGGGCGACGGGACGTGCAGAAGGGAGCGGTCATGAGATCAGAGGGCCTGCTCGCCCCTGACTCTGCCTGTGTGTCAGGAAGGAGGGGAGGACCGCGTTATCTCTGACAGATTCCTGGGAGGCTCGGACAAGCCTCCCCCTTCCAGGCCTGCACGGGCGTCTCTAAGGTGTGTGCACTGCCCTCTGGGGGGCTGGAACACGTGGTCCCAGGAGAGGTTGCCTTGAAGCCGGGAAGGAGACGGAGCCTGGGGATGGGTTGTCCTGCCCGTGCTTTCACGGAGGCCGGGCCCTGATTCCGAAGGCCTTTCACTCAGCTCTGATTTTTGGCCAGAGAGGCTCTTACAACAGACATCGTACAGCTCAGGTAACCTTTTGTGCCTGATGAACAGGAGGAATCGACCTCCCTCGCGGGTCTCCTCTTCCATTTCTGATGGTCTGAGTTTCCTCTCTTCCGTGGTCCCTGCTCTTCCTCACGTCCTTCCTCCTTGAACAGTGGTCATCGGCCAGGTGGGACCCCACAGGCCCTGTGTGTGGAGCCCTGCGGCCCTCCATCTGCTCTCACCCAGGAGATGGAGCTGGAGACGCCTGGCCTGGTGCCAGGATGGGGATGGGGCGGGCACGGAGCCCCGAGTCCTAGAAGGTTCTGCAGCTTGGGCGTCTCAGCGGCACGTGGGAGGATTCCTCTGGCCGGTCAGTGCGTCCTGCGCACCTTCCACGGGTTTGGCCCATGCACCCGGGGTGGCCGCACGCGTCTCCTGTCCCGTGTGTCCCCATCTCAGTTGTTCCCACTGGGGCCACAGCAGCCTGAGAGCACCCTTCCGTGTGCGTGTCTTCGTCAATAACGAGCGACTGACATGAATGACCAGGCTCTGACCTCTCTCCGTGCACCGTGTGGAGGGAGAGTCTTGTCCTCCTGATTTCAGTCATGGTGCCTGGCACCGGCAATGCCGATGGGAGCGGACTTGCCCTTAAGGTGCTCTGGGTCTGGCGAGGAGAGGAAGTGAGCATTGAGGCCACACTCGGTGTCCACTCGCTTCAGAGTTAATCTGATTTCGTTCCGACAGCATTCTACCAGCCATCGACTGTTGCATCCTTTCAACAGCCAACATGCAGAATCTTGCACGAAGCCAGCAAATGAACAGACCTGGGGTTTGCGAACCCACGATTTTGCCTCCAAAGCCATTCCTTTAGCTGATGGCAGCACTTCCTCTCGGCCCCACCCCTGGAGAGACTCGTGGTGGGGTCAGAGGTGCCGGGGAAGCAGGCAAGGTGTGAGGACAGGGACTTCTCACAAACCTAGGACGTAGAGTGTGTGTGATAGAAGGACAGTTGGGCAGGGGACCGAGTCCTCGGGGAGGTGGGAGGTAGCATTCGAGCCTGGCATGTAAGGATGGGATGGGTCAGGGGGAATGCTGGTGCTAGTGTTTGGGTCCTGGTTTTTCTGACTCTCCTTTGTTCGTGCCCTTGCTTTGAGGATGCCTTCCCAGAGAAGCTACCGTCTGTCTTAGCTTGTCATTGTTCATATCTCTCCAGTCCTGTGTGGCCCTTTGAATGTCATTTACACGTATCCCCAAAGTCAACTCCGACGGGTTTCTGCAAAACGGGATGATAGGGATTTTGCTGACTGATCCTTCTCTGGAAACCATGGGCATGGACCGGCTGATTTATTCATTTGGAGTTGAAAATGAAGCATGATGGGGTACCTGGGTGGCACAGTCACTTGGGTGACCGACTCTTGGTTTTGGCCCCAGTTGTGGTCTCAGGGTCATGAGATTGAGCTCGAATCAGGCTCTGTGCTCAGCATGAAGTCAGTTTGAGATTCTCTCTCTCCCTCTTCCTCTCCCTCTCCCTCTCTTCCTCTGCCTCTACCCCTGCTCACGCTTGCTCTCTCTCAAATAAAAAAAATAAAATTTAAAAGGAAGGAAGGAAGGAAGGAAGGAAGGAAGGAAGGAAGGAAGGAAATGAAGTGTGAGAACTAAGATTGGGTGGGGGTAGGGGGCATTCTGTTCCTCCCTACCTCAAATGACCAGACCCAGGCCAGAAGGCAGGGAGGTGAGCCAAGGTCCAGGGAGAGCAGAGAGGATGTGATTATCCAGGGGCCTCGGCTGGGTGTCTCTGTCCTGAAACACCACTGAGGACAATGTTGTCTGTTACCCAAACAACGTGAAAGTGTGTTCCTCCGCTGGCTCCAGACTAGGGCTGCACTTCAACAGGGGTCATTAGAATCCATAAATAAGGCACCTGTAGAGACTCGGTTCACAAGGTCTTCCCAGCGCAGGAGGTGCCCGGGGAGGAGCCGTCCACACTGAGCTGTGACCGGCTAGCACATGGGTCCGACCTGCAGGCTGTGGGAGCACCCTTGCTCTGGGGCCGTGTTCAAAGTTGGGCGATGGTCCAGGGGCAGACATGACAGGCAAGGCAACCTGAATGAAATTAAGCTACACTGGGATGAAACATGAAAAGTTTAAAGCAAAGTTTCAAAACTGCGAGTTCATTGTTGAGTTGGAGCTGGCTGCCACCTAAAAGTCAGGTGCAAAAGGAAAAAAGAAACTTGCCATCTTCGAGAAAAACAGAGCCTATGTGTTGAAGGTACTTAGAGAACAACTGATACATAATAAATAAATTATATGCATTTAAATGTAAAAAAGGAAATAAACAAAAGCAAAGATGTGGTTATAAAGGGAGTTGGTTTAAAAGCACTTTTACGTTATATCCAGAAATTTCATTACGAGCCTGGGAACATCTACCTGCTCTCAGTGCAGAACCTTCTAGCTGGCACAGAACTTTGGGAATACCTAGTTTAGAGAGTGTGGGGCTCCCGCCTGGAGCAGAAGGTTGACTTTGGGGTAGGTTCACCTTCCTCAGGC
This sequence comes from Mellivora capensis, assembly GCA_004024625.1. NCBI lineage: Eukaryota > Metazoa > Chordata > Mammalia > Carnivora > Mustelidae > Mellivora > Mellivora capensis. The sequence goes on from PISX010034332.1 coordinate 13,076, forward strand.
CACAGTCCATGTTACCTTAACAAGCGGTCTTTCTCTCAGAGCCAGTTTCCTCCTCTGGCAATAAAGAATTAAGGCAGTGGTTCTCCAGCATCCCTGGGAGGTTTCCAGAAGATGGTATAAGCAATTGTGTTCTCCCATGCACGCTGTTTGGACCTTCTCAAACTGATTCACAGGTGTGGAACAGAGGGGCAGAGCTAGACATCACAGCACAGGTTCATCCATAGGTCAAGCAAAATTCCCCCCTCTCTCTTCCTTTTTCCTTCTTTTCCTTTTCCCTATGCTTCCTCTCCGCACCGTTCTCTCTCCCTTCCCTTTCTTTTTCCTAACTGGGCTTGTCACTTACTCTCTTTTCCCACCCCGCCATCAGCAAATAGTGTATTTTGTTTGATGAATAGCTTTTTAGTGTGTATGTATTTTTGCAAAGCACATATTTTGTAGGAATGCACTTTTTATTTGTGAAAGGGTTTGAGTTTCTTTATATATCTATATATTTATATATGTATCTGTTTTATAACATTTATGTAAATATGTTCTTACATATATATGTATATATGTGTAAATATGGATATTTCTTATTTTTTTTCCTTAAGCACTGTATTTACCATCCACCCATCCTACCCTGGGTGCCCATTATCTTGCTTTTAATCACTGCTTAACATTGCCTGGCGTGCACCCAGGGGTTCTGCTAAGCCTCACACAAAGACAGATAACTCCACTCCCCCCTACACCTGTCTCCTTGTAATTCCTACGGCAGAACCAAAAGACATTTATCTGTTACAAGTTTCCCTCTCCTATGAGACCATGAGACCATGAGAGCAGATTCCTGACTTACATACAAAGCACCTAGCACATAGTAATTTCTCACTAAACACAGAGCCTTTGACTTCCACGGCAGCTGGAGACAGTGACTCTGGCCAAGCATCCTGTGGCCTTAGTCCCCAGGAAGAGTGATGAGCATTACCTCATCTCATCAAGGTTTGTGATCAGCAAGGGAAGCAT
>PISX010034333.1:0-14105 GCA_004024625.1 Mellivora capensis
TCCTCCTCCTCCTCCTCCTCCTCCTCCTTCTTCTTCTTCTTCTTCTTCTTCTTCTTCTTCTTCTTCTTCTTCTTCTTCTCCTTCTTCCTCTTCTGCTTCTGTTTAAATACCATGTTGGTTTCTGATGTCTTATGCCTTTCCACTTGAATTTTAGAATTAGTTTTTCAGTATCACAAAGGAACTCTCCAGGATTTTGACTGAGATGGAGTTGAATATATAAATCAAATTAGAAAGATCTTTGCATCTATGTTCATGAGAGATATTGGTCTGTAGTTTTCCTTTTTTGCAATGTTTTTGTTTGGATTTAATATTAGGATAATGCTGGCATCATAGACCAAGTTAGGAAGCATTTCCTCTGGTTCTGTTTTCTGACACATTGTTGAGAATTGAAATCATCTCTTCCTTAAATATTTGCTAGAATTTAGTGTTAAAACCATCTGGACCTGTTGCTTTCTCTTTTGGAAGGTTATTAATTATTTATTCAATCTCTTTAATCAATATAGGCATTTTCAGATTATCTGTTTCTCCTTGTTTGAGTTTTGGTGCCTGTGTCTTTCAAGGAACTGTTATCCATTTCATCTTAAGTTTTCAAATTGGTGCACATAGTTGTTGATAATATTCCTCTATTTTCTTTTTAATGTCCTGGGATGTCCTTCATATTTTACCCACTCATTAAAAATTATGTTTTGAGTGCTTACTATCAAAAGCATGAATTCAGGGGCACCTGGGTGGCTCAGTGGGTTTAAAGCCTCTGCCTTCAGCTCAGGTCATGATCCCAGGGTCCCTGCATCGGGCTCTCTGCTCAGCGGGGAGCCTGCTTCCTCCTCTCTCTCTGCCTGCTTCTCTGTGATCTCCATCTGTCAAATAAATAAATAAAATCTTTAAAAAAATTTTTTAAAGCATGAATTCAATGTGTATTTTTTGAATGCCTGTTATGTGCCAGGTGCTACATTAAGGTTGGGGATAACATGATGCCCTCTTGGAACTTACATTCTAGTGAGGAAGACAGACTTTGAGCAAATAGACACATCAAAGAACTGTAATTATGGTGAATGCTAAAGAAGGAAATAAACAGTAGGGGAGAGAACTTCTTTTGCAAGGGTGGGCAGGATTACTTTATATCTCAGAACTAAGAACTGAGAAGGATCTAGCCTTGAGAAAATCCTAGAAAAGAGCATTCTAGGCAAAGGGCACCACATATGTGAAGATCCTCAAGAGAAAAAGAACTTAGCACATAGGAGGAAATGAAATTGATTCAGTGTGTCTAAAATATAGTGAGGAAGAGAGATAGTGGGCCCAGAAGAGGTCTGAGAGGTGGACAGGGTCCTGATCTTGGAGGACCTTATAAGCCATAGGAAGAAGTATGGATTTCATTCTAAGAGAAATGAGAAGCTTTTGAAGGGTTTTAAGCAGGATAGTGACATGATCTGATTTACATTTTTAAAAGATTACTCTGTGATCTTTCCTCACTGCTGTGAAGAAAATAGAATAGAAGGGAGCAAGAATGATGGCAGGAAATCCAGATGGGAGTTTTGCAGTTGTCTAGGCAGAATGAGTTGGGTGTGCCTGGACTTGAGCAGGGTGACCAGACAGTGACAGTTGAAATGGAGGGAAGTAAAACTGAATGAATAGGGATCTATCTGTTTTGCCAGGCACTGGACTGGACATCATAAGTTGCATTATATAGGCACTTTCACTGCTTTCATCCAACCACAGAAGGGTGCCTTCTTCCACCTCTATCTTCAGGATTTCTTCCTGAAGAACCTCAGTTGCCCAGGAGCCACAGAGTCATCCTGTTGGTTCCCCATCTTATCCCAATAAGTGCTAGGAGTGACTATTATAGCTCCCCTGGCCCATCAGTGACATATGCTCAGGGGACCACTTTTTCCATTGCAAACAGGTATTTCTACATTCCAGGCACATAGGAGAATCTGAGGACTGAGGGTCACTCTTTTCATCTCTCCTATGTGGGTGACACTTAGAATGATTATTGTTCAGCAGCATTCAGGCTTCTACTAAATGGTATGACAGAAGGAAGAACTTTGACTATCAGCATGATTAGACAGTCGAATGGATTGCCAGAGGAAGTTATGAAGGTTCCTTCAGCCAGACAAGCTGCTGAAATATGAAGACATTATGTATCAACGTGAGCAGCATCTTTATATTCTAAGGGTGGGCAGAGAATGCAATTCAAGTGATAAGGGGAGTAAGGTGGAAGGACATTGTCAATGCTAGGTCATGGGTTGCTGCCAAACAATGCAAGTCAGGACTCACAGTCAGGCTGGGGCAGCAGGTGAATTGGGAAGCTAGAAGAACTGACCAAGGATCTAGTTACCATGAGTTATGAGGGTGAAGCCAAGGTCTTAATCCAGGGTGTAAAACCAAACTGGAAGACACAGACAAAGTCTGGAGTCTGAATAAATAGGCAAGAATGAACCTACAGTGGTTCAATTCAGGCAGAAGGCAGTGTCAGGAGAATCTTGGTCTAAATGTGGTGTTGGCCTGTGGCTGTGCACCAAGCCAAGTAAAGGGAAATAATAGGTGGAGATAAAATCAGAGTAGGAAAATTATCTTCTGAATGGGAACTGCTAGGTGGTCCACACTGTAGCTCAGCTAGGATGTGCCAGTGGATCCCAGAACAGGGACCCATCTACCGTCTGTCCTGTTTTGAACCTCCCCAGAAAAAGATGGAGTTTCACAGTTTTTTGTGACTTCAGCACAGTTCTAGGGACTCTAAAGGATGGGGCATCATTAGGCTGATCTCCTGCCCCCGTTCCTTACATTTCTATGGTCAGGAGACATCCTTCTGACCTGGAAAACAGGCTGGAAGTAAAATCAAGTTCACAATATAACCACAGAAAGGAATTTCTCTGACTCTGCCCCGGCCTATATTAGCATCTCTTCAAAGCCTTTCACTAACCCAACTATTTCTGTGAGCCTCCCAGAGGTCTGTCACATAGGTTAATTAACAGAATCCTTTCACCTCCCGGGTGGCTTCTACCATTTCCTCCTTTCCTTCTCTAGCATCCTGGGGTGATAAACTGCTGCCAAGGCCTCTGATGCCCAAAACAAAGCCACTGATGCACTGCAGTGGCTGCTGCTGCTGCCGCTGTCAAAATGCTGCCTCCCACCCAAGTGAAACTACAAAAGCCAATGCTTCTGACGTAGTCTGTGTACTTAGCACTCCACAGAGATTTTAGTGAAATAGTCCTTTAAATTGGTACTTAGTCTTAGGTAGCCTTCTCTGCTTAGAACTCAGGTATGAGGCCTGGGAGCTGGGTCAGAAGATAACCAAGATAGTGGCTTCTGGTAGCAATCGTGTTGTTGTTATTATTTGGGTTTTAGTCCTCCCCACAAGCTTTCACCCTCCTCTTCAACTGGTTTAGAGTTGGCCCCGAGGGATAAGTATGCGAACTAAACCTGGCCAATCACAGAACATCTATTGTTCTAGCAACATTGATTGAACCAAGTGATAGACACATGATCAAAAAAGTCCAGTTGGAAATGTTCCTTGGAGCAAATCCATGGACTCCGGGAGACAGAAGGTCTTTGCTTAGTGGTAGCTCTTAGAAGCCACATTTCTTACAATACAGAGAAGACCATCTACAACAAGAGAGGTTGAGACAAATGGGGCAAGAGAATCAAAGGCAGGCAGAGATGAAATAGAGACACAGAGAGTTCTGGCCCTGTTGAGTACCCAACCCTGGTTCCTCTGACAATCCGACTCTCCTTCCTAGTCTTCTGAACCAGTGTAGTCCTTATTTTTTCCGCTGAAGGTGGGTTGAGTTAGATTGCTGTTAACTCTTATTTTAAAATGTCCAGATTAATTACAACCTGAGAGCTGTACTCAAAATCCTCCCTTCCCTTCTACCCTGAGGTCTAAGAGGAATCTTGTAGGTTTGTTCTTTCTTCTATTAGGATGAGATCTTTCCTGAGAAGCTTCTTGGGCTTTCAAACAAACAGTTTCCCAGTGGACCCTCCTCTTGGACACCCCATACAGACGCCAGATGTATGTGAATCTTAGGGTAAAGCTAATTTAGGTTGCCAAGCTGGGCCCCTTCCACATAACTCTTCACTCATTTAATGGATATTTAGTGAGCTCTTACTATATGCTAGATGTTGTTCTAGGAGCTGAGAATACAGATGTGAATGAAACAGACATTTCTGCCCACATGAAGTTTGCATTCTGATGAGAAATAGATAACAGACAATTTCACATATAGTATAATCTTATCAGATAATGAATAAAAATAGAGCAGGTTAATAAGCTAGGAACTGATTGAGTATGGTGTTATTTTAGGCAGTATGTTCTGGAAAGGCCCTCAGAGGAGTGAAGAATCCTGAATGAAGTGATGATATGAGTTGCATGGATATTTAGGAGAAACATATTTTAGGCTAAGGGGACAGAATGTGCAAAGACCTGGAGGTGTGTGATGTATTTGAAAATAGCAAAGGAGGCCAGTGAAGAAAGGTAAGTTAAAAGAAGAGTGGTAGGAAGGTAGGCCAACCTGTAGAGGTAGCCAAGGGCCAATCTGCAAAAGGCCTTGGAGATTGGGGTAAGACATTTATATTTTTTTCTAATTTGTTTTTTTTAAAAGATGTTATTTATTTATTTGACACAGAGAGAGAGAGCACAAGAAGGCAGACCAGCAGGCAGAGGGAGAGGGAGAAGCAGGCTCCCCACTGAGCAGGGACCCTGATGCGGGGCTCCATCCCAGGACCCTGGGATCATGACCCAAGATGAAGGCAGATACTTAACTGATTGAGCCACCCAGGCACCCCATTTTCTTCCCAATTGATGAAGCGCTATTAGAATGTTTTGATCTGAGGATTAAAAGTATGAGGTTGACCCTTTTCCAGAATCCTTCTGGCTGTGGTGTGGATGATGGACTGTAAGGGGTGGGGGAAAGTGGAACCAAAGAGACCAGACAGGAGATTACTGCATTTGTCCAAGTAAGGGATGATGACAGTGTCAACTAGGGTGGCAGCAGCAGAGGCAGTGAAAAGTAGGTAGATTCAGCATATAGTCTAAAGGCAAAAGCAATTAAAGCTAATAGACTTTGCTGATGGACTGGACGTGGAGTGTGAGAAAGAGTTAACGATGACACCAAATGTTTTGGCCTAAGTAACTACATGAATCAAGATGGCATCCACTAGCATAGGGAAGAATGGGAAAGGCACAGGTATGAGGATTGGGGAAATCATGAGCTTAGTTTGGGATCAGTCAAACTTTAGATGCCTATCAGACATCTAAGTGGAGATGTGAAGAAGTCTGGAGAAGAAATACATGTCAAAGAGATGGAAAGTCGTGGAATGGAAAGAGGGAGTTCCTGTGAAGCAAGGACTGTCCCAACCACACCCAGGCAGGGCACCTCACACTGCCAATAATCGAAGGAGAGCATATATCTTCATTTTCTCTTTTCTCATTATCTACTCCCCCTGCCCAGGGCCTGGCAAAAATTCAAGCTATATGAATTGGAGGGAGTTTTGTTACTGTAAATCGAGGTAAGTGAAGGGACCTTGTTTAGTAGCTAACACATAGTAGGCATCCAATACATGCTTATTGAACTATTTAAGGCTATTAAAAGCATTGTCCAAATAGACTGACGTGAGAGTCAAACCAAAGGGACAAATGAGCAGGATGGGGGAAAAGAGGAATATGTGGAAATGTAAGAGATAAGACTTCCCTGACTGCACTTGGGGGAAGAATAAGAGGCAAGAGGAGCAGGAAAATAAAAAAAGAAGCCAATTAGGGAGGTTAAGGTTATCATTAGAAAAGAAAGGTAGAACAGAGCAAAATTTGGCTGCCAGCTTTCCTGCCTGACTCCTGCCAACAGGGTGTGCAGCCTCAATGATGAGGACCTTTTCTTGGCCTTGTACAACAATAGAGCAACACAGAAGCAAACTCATAGTTTTGGCATTCAGAGGTCGCAGCCAGGCAGTGGGGATGGGAGCCAGCCTTGATCAATGCAGAATTGATTTACAATTTAATGCTTTTGTGTTTCAAAGTAAGATACTGAGAGAGGACAACTTGGGGGCAGACTTCAAATTCCTTCTGCCAAACTGAAAAACTAATAGGAGCCCACGTCACTGAACACAAGATATACAGACAGGGTGACCTGTGGAAAGGGTATGACAAAGAAGGAAGGGCGAATACCCTAAAGGGAAGGCCAGGAGAGTGCCATACAGAGAAATAGCAAAGGAGGGCTAAGGCCATAAAATAGAAATTGATGGATGAGGGGATGAGGACATTAAAAAGATCTTTAAGAGGCTTCAGGGAATGTAGGAAAGAGGACAAAGCAGAGATGTCATGTGGAGCATCTTACATAACAAGCAGCTAGTGAAAGCTAATATATAACAAAGTAGAAAGAAAGGGTGTGCAGGCAGGGGGACCCCAGCATTTAGTGTCTGCATATAAATAAAAAGTGGACATGCCGTGACTACTGAACTAATGGGGCTTTATTAAAACAAAAGAGGATGCCATGGTCTTCTCTTTCAAAAGGAAGAGCTTGGCAGAGTGGTGACCAAGCATTGGTGTCAGCTGAGTGGCATTAGCATCTCAGTTCTGTCATTTCAAAGGGAACCACTCTAGGCAAATTCCTTGATGTTTAAGCCTCTGTTTCCTTGTCTGTAAAATGGAGACAAGAAAACCCAAATCACAGGGTTGTCACTAGGATTAGCAGTGCATGGATTGTGCCTTGCACGTAGGAGGCACTCAGTATTACTACTGATGCTACTATGACCTTTTCTATGATTCGTCAACCATTTGTTTATCTTAGAGAGTGGGGAGGGGCAGGAGGAGAGGAGGAAAGTGAATCTTAAGCAGGCTCCATGCCCAGTGAGGAGCCTGATGCGGGGCTCGGACTCACAACCCTGAGATTGTGACTTGAGTTGAAATCAAGAATTGGACTGAGCCACACAGGCACCCCTCAACCATTGATTTATTAAAAAAAAAATAATAAAATGGGCAAAGAGAATACACTGTTGGGGATTGTCTCAGCCCTAACGAAAACTTTGTTTGCACAGTGAGGAAAGAGAGTGAACCAAAGGAGGAAGGGCGAAAGGCATAATCTTAGACATAAAGCCCCATCTGAATAGGAGAATGCTGGTATATAGATAGATAGATGCTAGATAGATAGATCGATCGATCGATCAAGGAATCAGAGCAGGAATCACATATATAAAATATGGGTTAGGGGACAGTAGATGGGGAAAGGACGAAGATTCGAGTTTGGTGTGTTGAAGAAGTGATATTGATCATTTCTGGAAAGGTGTTTGGCAATACAAAATGAACTATAAGTGGGCAGAAATCTTGAACTTTTTATAAGGCAAAACCCCATGATGTGGCCTTCCCTTGGAGCTCCTTAAGAATTAGCTCCTCATCTGTGTGGCATAAAGCTGGAGGCAGCTCCTATGGAGAGACAGAGAGAGGAACTGGAATAATGTTCCCCTTTTCAGAGCTTCCTCTTTTTGCTTTGCTTTTCTTCCAATCCAGCCCCAAATTGTATTCAACTGTCCCAGAGCCTCAGAGCTGAGCTGGTCTACGCATCGATAAAACACTTGCCTGGGAGAGCTGGGTGGTTTCTTTTCTTTTCTTGGCCATTTGGCTTATTTTAGTAACAAGCAATACAGAGAATACTCAGACTGAGGGGGAAGAGGACAAGACAGACAATCCTCACAGCTCTGGTGAGAGCGTGTTCCTGGGGGTGGGGGAAGGAGTATCGCCCACAGAGAAATGCATTTCATCAGTGTTTCTGAAGAAGGAAAAAGGAAGGGGACTGTAGACTGAACAAGCCACACAAGCAACCAAATCAAAAAGCTGCCAGTAAGAAGAGCAAGGCGTAGAGCAGCCCAAGAATTAAACAAGAGAGAGCTTAGAAATGCAAAGCGCTATCTACCTGCACTGTTCTGCAGGTACAGCCTGGCAGCTTGCCTGGGATCAGGGTCAGGGGCCCAGAGAAGCCCCAGCAAGAGGACTGGCTATAATTTGCAGGGTTCAGTGCAAAATCAAAATGTGGGGTCCTTTGTTCAGGAATTCCAAGACAGTGACAGCAGGACATTAAACAGGCCCATGCTTTACTGCCAGTGGTGTTCTGTGATACTGCCCAGATCCCACACCCAAGAAGCCAGCTCTAACTAGGGACATTTTTAAGTGGATCCCCCAATGGAGACTTGTTATTTCATTTAACAAATCAAGATGATAGGGCTAGAATAAGTTTTGTGTTATTTCTTTCCAAGTTCCAAATTTTTTAATGAATGAAAACTTCTATTTCATATAATACATACATAATATATATTATATTAAAAGAATGCAACTGTATTGTCATAACAGCAAATGAAGAGAAAGCATGGCTATCTTTTGCAGAAGTGTGTGAATGGCCAAGCACCTGTCCTTTAAACAGGAGCTCTGTTTCTTTTCTCCATCAGTTGCCCCAGACCTGTGTGATTTTGACTGAAGCTCTGTGGAATGGAGAAAAAAGGTGGAGAAAGCGATTTCTAGTATTCTCCTTCTCCCAGCCCCACACTGCTCAGCATGTCCTCATTCTGGGCTCCTCTCCCAGCTGCCCTCCCTCCCAAATCTTTCCCTGAGCTCTTTAATGTTCCTTCTGCTTATTTGTCACCCCTTGTGGCAGCTATTAAACCAAATCCCTACTTTGAGACTTGGTAATTAAAGGGAAAGAATTAAGCATTTATCCTGCCTTTCCAGTAGGAACTGTATTTCAATATAATTAAATAGCCATGGTTTTACTTTTTTATTTATTTAACATTTTTATAGCACTAACCATGTGCCAGGTCTTATTCTTATAGCTTTGCTAATATTACCTCATTTAATTTTCGTAGCAACCACATTTTACATATATAGAAGTTGAGGGACCAATAGTTTAAGTGACTTAGTTATACAGCTAGCGAGTGGTGGGACCAGGACTTGAATCCAGATAATCTGGGCTCTAAAGTCCACGCTCTCACCCACTGCACTAGGGCAGCCATGGTTGAATAAGGGAAGTTCTCTTTTCCTGAAGAATGCTGGCTAGTAAATATAGATGAGTGATAGAATTCGAAAACCATTGTCCACCCTGATGTGAATTCATCGATCCAGACAAGGATTTTCAAGTAGGATTAAAACTACCATGTGAGGGACGCCTGGGTGGCTCAGTTGGTTAAGCGGCTGCCTTCGGCTCAGGTCATGGTCCCAGCGTCCTGGGATCGAGTCCCACATTGGGCTCCTTGCTCAGCAGGGAGCCTACTTCTCCCTCTGCCTCTGCCTGCCACTCTGTTTGCCTGTGCTCGCTCTCTCTCCCTCTCCCTCTCTCTGACAAATAAATAAAAATTAAAAATAAATTTATTAAAAAAAACCTACCATGTGACTTGCTGATGGGAAGCTGGACATTTGTATGGTGCCAAACAAATAGTCCACCAACTATTTTTTGGGCACCAAGAGGCCAACTTACCTATGCAACGGACCTGGCTGCCATCATGCTAATGTAGTGGTCAATCACAGCATTACTACGAGGGGAACAACCAGACATGTGTCTCCTGACCACAGTGCTGTCATATGTGATGAAACACCACATTCATGTATTCTAGCTAAAGATATTTAACTCTAACATGATCAAGACTTTGGACCTAATGTGCAGTTTACAGGAAACATATGAGATTGAGGAACAGGCTAAATAACATCACAAACGAGCGCACAGACAAATCCCACAAGTGGGAAATTCTTTTTTTTAAAATTTATTTGACAGAGAGACACAGCAAGAGAGGGAACACAAGCAGGGGCAGTGGAAGAGGGGGGAAGCAGGCCTCCTGCTGAGCAGGGAGCCCAATGCAGGGCTCGACCCCAGGACCCTGGGATCACAACCTGAGCTGAGCCACCCAAGTACCCCCAAGTGAGACATTTCTTCAGAACAGCTGGCCTGATCTCCTCAATATGTAAACACAACATGAAATTCAAAGAGTATTCTTAAGTTAAGGAGCTTTAAGAGACATCATGAGATGAATACATGACTGTGGACTGAATCCTGATTTGGACAAACTAGCTATAAAGGATGTTTCTGGAATAACTGGGGGAAATCTGAATCTGGGTTGAGCATTATACGGTGTTAAAGAATCTGCACGCCAAGGTAAAGAATGAACACAATTATTTTTTTGAAATGTCCATTCTGAAGTAAATTAGACCTTTCACTCTCGTAGAGTGGTCTTTATAGAATGGTCTCTCCAGTTCTTTGTCCTGGCTCCCTGCTTGCACGTTGCCTCCTGTAGCAGACACTGCTGGTGGTGCTCCACCCACGTCCCTGGGCCCTTACCATTTCTATCTGTGCCAGCCTGGCTTCCAACTGCCAGCCCTTGAATCTCTTTGCCTGGAGGGTTTTCTATGGCCTCCAGAGCCCTCTTGGCCTGAACACAGAGAAAGCCAGAAGTGCCAGGGGTTGAACAACCTCCCTAGGACAGCTCTGAATCAGTGACTTACAGCAGTTAGGTTATCCTTCAAGTAGAATAACTCTGAGTGCATGTTCTACACCACTTCCTAGAATTCCTCAGCATGATTAAGCTCTAGTTATCCACAGTGGTAATTTGTTTGATAACATGACCATTCATTGGTTTTCTTCCTTCCCCTATGGCCCTTCCCCATTCCTTGTTAGGCATTTCCCATGATCACCTCCCAAACAAACTACTTATGCTGAAATCCTTACCTCAGAGTCTGATTTGGGGGACAATTCAAACTAAAACATTTCTCCTGGAGCCCTCTCCTGTGTGCATTGTTCTTTTTTCCAAAGCCTGAATGCTAGAGACTGCACCAGCATCTTTTTGGTGCCTGCCCCCCCCCTTTTTACTCTTTTCTTTTACTTCTACTCTCCTGCCACATTCTTCCTTTGATCCTCACACAATTTACCCTCTATGCCTCTTCACTTTTATCATTTATCTGCATCCTGGTTATTACCGCAGATCCAAGGAAGATTCTAGTACTCTCCTCTACCCCAAATTCTATCATTAGCCTGAGGGCTCCACCCCCTCCACCCCTGCCCTGATATGGAAGTCCCAAATCTTGGTTTCTTGACTCCTTCATCTCAGGTTATCTTCAGCTTGGCTTCCTCTCAGCCACTGCCTTAACCACACTGTGGACCTCATCATCACCCAGAACCACTCTATCTCTAAAACTCTAAGCTCTAATTTCCATTCTTAGATTATAAGATCTCATTTTGCTAGCTCTCTTACTCTTTTGACACTTGTTCTTGGACCTTGATGCAGATGCCCTATAAGCCTCCACCCAGAATCAGTTCTGTAATCTTTATTTTCTGTTCTTAAAGACTGCTTGAGAAGATTACCCAAGCTTGCAGATTACTGATATGGTCTTCAGCCTCATGTAAACTCTTAACTCTTAGTCAATCCTTCTGCTTATCACTAGGCAGCAACCTCTCTCTCTCCAGTTATTGACAGTTGTCTAGGTTCCTTCTCATTTCTTCTCAGCCTGATCACTCTTTTTCCAATTGGGTTTCCATTTTGCCTCTGACTCTTGGCTCTGTTCTCTTTTACAGTTTTCCTTTTGCCATCTAGTGGTGCCATTCTTCCTCAAGGTCTTAGCTCAAATGTTGTATGTACAGCATTTCCTCTGGCTGTCCCTTCAGGACCTCAACAGTGGCTCTAGTTTTGGTCTGGCAGCCCTTCTGGGCCGATCCAACTTCACTGCTTCCCCAATACTTTCCTCCTCCCTTCTTAATCACTAAGAGGGGATTCAGACAATTCTTATTCATTAGCTCATCATTTCCACAAATTGTTGTTGAGTATCTACTGAGCCTGCTGATAGGCATAGTGCCAGGAACTATGTTAGGACCTGGGATACATGGTAAATAAGAAAGACAACTCTTGCATGTTGTGACAATACAATTAAAGAAACTCTGATAGAAAATAGAAAAAAAATTACTTTAGATAGGGTAGTCAGGGAACATCTCTATGAGGAAGTAACAATTTATTCAAAATTTGGGGGTTGAAGAGGAGTCAGACATATGAAGAACCCAGTGGAAAAGTATTTCAGGCAGTGTGAACTACATATGAAAGATTTCTGAGGTTAGAAAGAGCTTGAAAATGCAAATACAAAAGGCCAATATTGATAGAGCATGGTAAGTTGAGAGGAGAAGAGTAGGAGAAACAAAAATGGACCAAAAATGGTCCCTCCAGACCATGGGACTATATCATGCAGAGTTTGAATTGAATTTTAAGTGTGATGGGAAGCCATTGGAAGGTTTTGCTCAGGATAGTGACATGATTTAATCTCTATTTTTAAGAGATTACCTTACCTTACAGTTTGGGCAAGAGATGAGTTTCCCTTGGCGTAGGGTAGTAGTAGTGGGATTGGGAGAAGTGGATGAATTAGAAATTCATATTGGATGTAGAAAGATCAGGATTTGCTAATGGGTTGAGAGTGAGAGAGAAGGAGGAATGAGAATGAGAGAGAAGAAGGAGAGTGCTAATGGGAGAGTGAGAGAGAAGGAGGAATCAGCAATGATTCCCAGCTTTCTGACATATGTTAATGTCATTTTCTAAGATGGAAAACATGGGTGGAAGGAGAGTGTCATGTTCTGTTTACATGTGTCATGTTAGAGATGTCTATTAGATACCCACGTAGCGATTTTAAATGGGTATATATATATATATATATATATGTGTCTGACTCCTCTTCAACCCTCAAATCTTGAATACATTGTTACTTCTTCATAGAGATGTTCCCTGACTGCCCTATCTGAAGTAATTTTAATTTTTTTCTATTTTCTATCAAGGTTTCTTTAATGGTGTTGTAACAATGTGCAAGAGTTGTCTTTCTTATTTACCACTGTATCCCAGCTCCTAACGTAGTTCCATATATATCCATATATATGATATACATATATATATATATCCATATATATGAGATATATATATATGAAACCACTTAAGGAGTGACTTGAGAGAGAGGAACAGAAAAGGCTCAAGACAAAGTATGGGTAGCTCCAATGTTTAGAGTTCAGGTAGAAGACACTGAGAGTAAAGATTGATAAAAATACTGTATTAAAAAAGCTGAGTGGAGAGAGAGCAGTTAAGATGGCAGAGAAGTGGCAGCTGAGACGACAGCAGGTAGCAGGAGATCAGCTAGATAGCTTATCAAAACATTGCGAACACCTACAAATCCAACGGGAGATCGAAGAGAGGAAGAACAGCAATTCTGGAAACAGAAAATCGGCCACTTTCTGGAAGGTAGGACCGGCGGAGAAGTGAATCGAAAGCGACGGGAGGATAGACCACGGGGGAGGGGCCTGCTGCCGGCAAGCGGCGGAGCAACGGAGCACTAAATCGGGACTTTTAAAAGTCTGCTCCACGGAGGGACAGCGCTCCAGAGGCTAAACCGGGGTGAAGCCCACGCGGGGTCAGCGTCGCCCCAGGTCCCGCAGGGTCACAGAAGGATCGGGGGTGTCTGAGTGTCGCAGAGCTAGCAGGTATCGGAGCGGGAAGCCGGCCACAGAGACAGAGCCTAGGAGTGAGCTCTCAGCTCGGGGTTACCTTGAACCGGTCGCAGGCTGGGTGAGCTCGGAGCGAGGCCAGAGGCGAGGGAGATGGGAGTAGCCAGGGCTTTTCTCTGAGGAGTGGAGCCCCAAAATCTCAGCTCTTCCGGGTTGGAGACTAGGAGGCCGCCATTTTCATTCCCGTCCTCCGGACTCTACGGAAAGCGCTCAGGGAACAAAAGTTCCCCAAAGCGAAACCGAGCGGATTACTCAGCCCGGCCCCTGGTAAGGGCAGTGCAGCTCTGCCTCGGGAAAAGACACTTGAGAATCACTACAACAGGCCCCTCCCCCAGAAGATCAAAAGAAATCCAGCCAAGACCAAGTTCACTTAACAAGGAGAGCAGCGGAACTCCAGAGGAGAAGAAAGCAAAGCACAGAATTCATGGCTTTCTCCCCATGATTCTTTAGTCTTGCAGTTAATTCAGTTTTTTCTTTAAAGGGCATTTTCCTAGGGTCTTTGCCACCCTTTTAGTATTTTATTTGCTCCTTCATATAATCTTATCTGGAAAAAATGACAAGGCGGAAAAACTCACCACAAAAAAAAGAACAAGAGACAGTACCAAAGGCTAGGGA
>PISX010034334.1:0-14008 GCA_004024625.1 Mellivora capensis
AGACAGACAGACAGACAGAACTTGGTTCAAACCCTGATTGCAATCTTCCTAAATTAGTGAATCTCTCCAAGCTTCTCTTTCCTCATCTACAAAATGGAGCTATTACTTCACAGAGCTGGTGTGAAAATAAATGAGGTAGCACAACAAGTCCACTGTGACTCCATGATCCTTATAACCACCTCATGTTGTAAGAATCATTAACCCCAGCTTATAGATGAAAAAAACTAGCCACAAGAAGGTTAAGTGGCGAACCTATGGTTACACAGCTGATAAATGCCAGTACCTAGTTCTGCTCATGCCCTCAAACTTGACATGTTACTTCAGTTATTTTACTCCCTCATACTACGGAATTTTTAATTTTTTTCAAGTTACCCATAATTCCCATTCATAATTTTAGAGGCCAAAGACCTGTAGTAGCCCACCTGTCTTCGAATTCAGTAACAGAGTATACATTCCACATTTCAAAATGAGCTATCCAAATTACTTGTTACCAGGACTCATATAAACAGAGAATGATTTCTAAAGGCACATGAGTAAAAGTGAGTAGGAAAGCAAACAAATCCAATATACCACTAAAGTAAAAATACGGTATCTGAAGAAAAGACATTTTCACAATGCTCAATCTTCCAAAGATTCTACAGATCTTCATTACTATGTGAGCCAACCTTAAACACAGGGTGAAGAAGTGCCCAGGCTCAGCCACTATAATGTTGTGGAGCCTTGAGCCACTTAATATCTCAGCACCTTTGTTCAACTAAACAATGAGAGTTGGACTGGAGTCCCTGAACCACAGAACTGAAGGCAACTTAGGCAATTAGCTCCACCCAAGGCACCCTGGCAGAGCACCCAACTCCTGCTTTAACACCTGCAAAAACATGGAGTTCAATGATCTTCCCTCTTCACAGAAGTGACAGACTTAGTGTTAAGTATCAGTCTCTGAGGATTCTTTTGTGACTCAGTCACAAAAGTGCTCACTCTAGTATTTTACTATGGGTCCTGGTTCCACCACTAAGCTCTTGTGAAGTTGCACCATTAAGTACTGCTTCTGGCTAAACCCATTCTGCAGACAGAGGGCCCATTAATTTAGAGGGACAACAAGAGAATGCAAGATACCTCTCACAGGCAACTGTGCATCTCCTGAGATGTTGTACCTGGGGAGTTCAGCTAAATAAAATCACCGGTTCACTCTATTTGTGAAATAAAAATCATCTAAACATAAGTACTCAAACTGGAAAAACTGATGCTGAAGCAGCAAATGATTACATTTAAAGTGATTATATTTAAATGATTGACATTTAAAAGCCTCTGAATACTCACATCATTCCACATTCACTCATTCACCCATGGCCAGTTCTACACTACTGCCCAAAATGAACAATCATGATGGTAATGATGATGCATGTGAACCTGTTCCAAGGACTGAGCAAATTTTTAACTTATTTAATCTTTATAGCAGCAGTATAAAGCAGCCACCACTATTATCCCCATTTTATAGTGAGTTACCAAGAAGATGTGGTTAAGAGCACCAGAGTCACACACCCAAGGTCACACAGCCAGCATGCGGTAGAGGTAGGGCTCGAACCCAGGAAGTCTGGCTCTAGTATTTATGCTTTGAACTGCTCCTCTATCACTCTGACAAGTTAGTGTTCTCCTCATATCAGAAAAAGTACTCCACCCTCACACACAGAGATTAAGTATTTGTCCTTAGTACCAAAGCTGCCCTAGACTACTTAAAACATTTCATACAGCCCCAATTCACTTCCACACATTAGCCTACCATGTTGAGGGTGCATAGTAAGCACCCAACAAATACCTACAAATATCTGTTAAAAGACTTAAATCTTTCCCAGTTGCCTCATTTTCCCAAAAGTAAGCTTTCCCTCACCGAATCCATCCCTCCCCTCCCTCAGCACTTTGTACCTCCTTACAACACTTCTTCTGTTCTATGCTACCCACTGTGGTAGCCAACCTCCAAGATGGCCCCTAACGATTCTCACCTCCTCGTATTCACACCCCTGTGTAATCCCTTCCCACAATATGTGACCAATAGAATACTGGAGAAATGATGGTATGTGACCTCTGAAGCTAGGTCATAAAGGACAATGCACCTTGGTCTCTTGGATTACTTGCTCTGGGGGAAGCCACCTGTCAGGCCATGAGGGTATTCAAGTAGTTCTATGGAGAGTCCCACATGGAGAAGAATGGAGACCTCCCACCATCAGCCTACACCAACTTGCCAACAATCTGAGTAGCCACCTTAGAAGACCATCCACCAGCCTGTCTCCCTTCAGATGACTGCAACTCTAGATGCCATATTACTGCAATCTCGTGAGAGTCTCTGAGACTGAACCACTGCTCAAGCTGCTCCCAAATTCCTGATTCACAGAAACTGTGAGGAATAATAAATGTTTACTCTTATCTCAAACACTAACTTTTGGGGTAACACGTTACACAGTAATAGATAGCTAACACACCTAGTCTCTAAAACTGTAAGTTTCTTAAGAGCAGAGACTGTTTCCTTGATTCTGAAAACTCATTAGCCTTATCAATAAACAGTGCCTCTATTTGAATGCTGTCAACGGGCCATTCCCTTTGCTCAATGTTCCTTTTCTTCCATAGTATAACCATTTATAAACTACCTATATGGTGTATGCCTGTGCCACTTCATCTGTAATCTGTCAGTCTTCCCTCTTTTCTTTCAAAGACTTTCTGAAATATAACCTGCTGACTAAAGTTTTTTCTCAGCAGATGAAAATGTTCCTATGTCAACCAATTCTATCAACACTAGCATCTACATAAACATACCGCTCACCGTAAATATATATTCACATTCATCTTTTATTCAACAAATATTTACTGAGCATCTACTATGTCCCCAAAATTGCTTTTTTTTTTTTTTAAAAGAGTTTATTTGTCAAAGAGAGAGCGTACAAGCAGGGGAAGCAGCAGACAGAAGGAGAAGCAGGCTTCCTGATGAGCAGAGCCCAACGCAGGACTCTATCCCTGGACCCTGGGATCATGACCTGAGCCGAAGGCAGATGCTTAACCAATTGAGCCACCCAGGCGTCCCCCAAAAATTGCTCTTCAAGCTGAGAATAAAAGAAACAAATTGCCTTTGTGGAGCTTATAGTCCACAGTGGCCTCTCTAGATATAACAATCTCTGTTAATGACTTCAAAATTCTAATTTCCCCTTTCATAAAAATTACTCAAAACCATTCCATCCCCTTCATTTTCTATTTTATTGGCCATATATCTGCACACCACTTTATACATTTAAATATTTAAGCTACTGTCTCAAGGGAAGCCCATACCTGTTTAACAGTTAAGTGCCCCATACAGAATCTGTATGTATCAATGTCTTCCATTAAATGCTTCCAAGAACCACACTTTTTAGCAAACCTCAAACTTATAAAAGAAATACCATTTGATAGCTTGTATTATACAATTTTAGCAACTCTAAATCAAATATGAACATTTATTTCACAGAAAGTAATTTGTAACTGATATAGTAAAATGACATACATAGCAGGAGCTATCTCACCTCATTCATATTTATTTTTACAGAGTGTTAAAAAGAAAAAAGCAAACATACTTTTATGTCAGAAATTCAAGTCCTGGCTCTCACTCCCTGTAACCTTAGACAAATCATTTAACTATGATGAGCCTCAGTTTTCCTGTCCTAAAGTGGAGGTAAAATCTACTTCATAGGACTCATGAAGTGGTAACATTAAAAGCCCAGCTTAATGCCTATTACATAGTGGGCATCAAAAAATATCAGTTTCCTTCCCCTTTCCTAGGGCTTACACCTGCAGTCAGAAGACCTTTCAGGAACTCTTTCCAAGTTCAGTTACTTCTGTAACTATAAGAATGATCTTCCTCTTCTTCATCTAATAAGTTAAAATTCGGCTCAAATGCCACCTTCTCTTGGAAGTGCAAAGGGAAAGTTCCCTTGACGTTCCCATACAGTTCTGGAGTTTATTTCAGTGTGTTACAATTATCTGTCACTTTCTGGCTTTCACACTAGACTGTGAGCTTCTATGAGCAGGGACCATATCACACTTATCCCAGAAACCTTGGCTTTTGGAAAAAAACACCTGGCAAGGCACCTGGGTGGCTCAATCAGTTAAGCATCTGCCTTGGGCTCAGATCATGATCTCATGGTCCTGGGATTGAGCCCCATATTGGGCTTCTGCTCAGTGGAGTGTGTGCTTCTCCCTCTCCCTCTGTGCTTTCTCACTCTCAAATAAAATCTTGGAAAAAAAAAACAAAACAAAACACGTGACATGTTTTGGGAAGGAACAAATTTATTTACTGAATGAATGGATTAAGTCATTATTTAAGTGGTATCCAAAGCTAGTATTAAGTGACCCAATTTTATGGTTTTGCTCTTGATGGGCTGTTTCATACTTCTATTGAATCCCTTCCTCATAGCACTCAGTAGAGGACTAAGGATGTGGAAAGTCTGCAATAAATACGTTTGGATTATGGGATACATCTTACTCTTCCATCTCACGATTTTATTCTAAATAAAAAACTTAACCAAAGAAATGTGACTTGTGAAAGCCTTTCTTTCTAAACAGGGTCTCTTCTTAACAGTTACTGGCAAAGAACTGAAGCCAATGCTAGAACGGACTACAGTCAGTTTTTCTTTGCGTGTGTTTTTGAAAAAAGCAATAATTGGCTTGCCTCTTTCTAAAACACTTCACTAAGAAGCTATCATCATGCCCTTTGATTCACTATGAGAATGCAAATGACCTTAGGCAAAACTTAATTTAACAACTTTCAGCCAAGTGTTCCCCACCCTGCAGTCCAGGGGCTGTGTGCCAGCTGGCTGTACCACTTCACTCCTGGGAGGTGACTGCTTTTCAACTGGAAAACTGCTTCAGTGAAATTTGTGGGGTTTTTGGGGCCCTCTAACATAAAACACGGGAATTTCACTTTTTAATGAAAATGAGTATGTTACAAGGTCTGGCTTCAGGTAGAAGATTCAAGAGATCTTGAAAAGATCTCAAAAGCTGGCAACCTGGGGACATTTCAAACTTCTTATGGTCTTCTAAGTATGTAAAAACACATGAAGCTAGGTGTAATTTCATTATTTAAGTGACATATTTCACATTCCCGTATACACATACCTCACCCCAACTACAGCTGGTAAGTAGTCAAGTGTCCACTAAACTGCCTTTTACTTATGCTATCCATACAACAGTGAGAAAAGAGAGATCCTGACAAAGCTAAGTTGGGCTGGCGCTTAAATACAAACTGATCTACTCGTTGTTCTCAAATCACGATGACCCCATGTAGTAGGTATTATGCCCATTTTCCTGAAAAGGAAACTGAAGCCCAAAACGACACAGCTAGCGAATGGCAGGTTGGAGACTCTGAGCTGAACGTCCCAGCCCTAGCTACCACAGAGTATCATTGCTTCCCTGCGGTACCCGCCAGGGTGGGAGGCAGTAATCAAAGCGCCCAGACACTTTCTTAGAGAGTCAAGTTCTCGGCCGTCAAGTTTCAAATCTGCCAGAACCCTTACACCTGGCGGCATTCAGGTTGCTGACAAGAGGCATCAACAAGTCCGGGTGAGGCTCCCTTGCCTGGGAATCCTAGGACTGCCCATGGATCCTGAGGGTCTGCACAGGATCCCGGGGAAAGCGCCCGACACCGGGTCCCTGCAGTCACAACACACCCGCACGCAACGGGTGCAGGACCCTCCCCCCACCCCCGCATCCCCCCGCCGGCGCTGCCCGGCCAGGCGGCTCACAGGTGCACGGCCGCGCCCTGGGCCGGCGACTCCGGCCGGGAGCGGAGGGACGGGCGAAGCGAGCGGCGGCGTGCTGGGGGCCCCGCTGTGGGACCCGCGCAGCCCGACCCGAGGGCGCGAGTCGGGGTCGCCAGGAGAAAGGATGCTCGGGGCGGGGCCGCGGTGGGGGAGGGGTCCCCTGCCCGGACTCTCACTCACCGCCTAGCGCTCCTCCCAGCCCGGGCTCCGCGGCTGTCCCCCTCCGGCTCTTACCGCGCGCCTGCCCTTCCGAGGTTCAACGCCTGGCCAGGGTGCACGGAGCTGGGGAGAGGGCTGCGCAAGCGGAGGGCTTGTGGCGAGCGGAGCCGAGGGGGTGGGGAGGATGGAACGGTAGTCCTCGCCGCCGCCTCGGACACCACAGACACGGCCGCCGCCGGCTCCTCTCAGCCACGGAAGCTGCGGCCCCTCCCACCACACCCGCTTCCCACCTCCCACACTGCCTGCTGGAAGAGTGACAGCAGCACTGACCAATCAGAGGCCTTGGGGAGGCTGGGACTGGAGAACTAAAGAGAGGGCGGGGAGGGAGGAGTGCGAACGAGGTGAGGACGACGGCGGGACTTCCTGTGACTGACGGCCCCGCGCGGCCAATGAGCAACGAGAAGATGACCTCATCGCCAAGGGAAGTCTGAAACTGGCGGAGCTGCAGCTAGGAGGTGGGAGGAGGACAGCGACGAGCCGGAGGCGGGGCGCTGGGCCTTAAAGAGGCCGAAGCCCATTGGTCACCCTGTCGAGGGAAGGGCGGTGGACCCGGCTGGACCTCGACAAATTGCCAAGGGGTCAATGCCGCGAGCCCTTAGCTGCATTAATCCTTCTGACCCAACCCGATCCTTCTGGGGGGGCTAAAGGGTCCTCGCCTGGACCTCGTAAATTGATTACTTCACTTTCACGCTTCCCAAAAGGAGGCACAATAAATTCCACGTTGGCCCGGAGCCCTGAATTCCCGTTACAGCCCCCGCCCCACCGAGGCCCATCGCCTCGTTTCTCTGAGTCAGTTTCCCTTAGGGGGAGAGGGAGGATACTGACTCCTACCTACCGCTCCCTCCTACCTGCCTAGCGTGTTGAGATCATCAACAGCAAAAGTGCTTTGGGCCTCGAGAAGAAAAGGACCTGAATGAAGCCAAAAGCTTCTTTCCGGAAACTCCAAGAAGAGCATTTGTAAAAAGTGGGGTTTCACTAGGTGACTCCCGACGACTCTTGCAATTGTAAAATTCTAAAATGCTGATGTCCTACTCTTTCTGGCATCCCCTCATGTAGCAAAGGGGGCGGGGGGGGGGGCGCGTGTACGCGCGGGTCTCCTGCCTCGGGCCCAGAGACCACACATGGACTTGGTGCATGACTTCAACAAGAAGAAACCAAACTTAAAGGGAGAGAGAAGTAAAGCGAGGTCTGCTGTGGGAAGTGCCTTGGTGCGGACAGGCCATTTACTCCCCCTCCTCCCGCAATGGGAGGGAGTCCAGAAAAGGAGAAGTAACTCCAGCTTGGCGGTTGGAAAACAGGGGGAAGTGCTTTCCCGAAAGCTTCCTGGGGATGGTGTCGCCTGGCAGGGTGGAAGGGAGGAGTAACAGCAGCTAGAGGAAGAAGGGAGCTAGGACATTCTAACAGGTCTGGGGAGGAGCAGTGCCAAGGCACAAGGACTGAGAGGAGGCAACTTAATTTATGTTCCAGAATAAATTCTTACAGGATCCCTTGATTTCCCCTTGGAGTTCTCCCATGACTGCCTGTTGGTGTAACTGTCAGAGGAAGGGCAGGAGAGAATGCCTCCTTTTCTCTTCCCCAGTAGCTGCAAAAGCCAGAGTGGCCCTGGGTATTCCCAATTATTCATCTGTAAGTCACCTTCAAGTTCAGTGCCATGCACTAGTTACAGAATCTTGGAGTTCAGCAGGATCCTTGTGGCCCCTTAATCACACACCTCCCCCCCGACCCCGCAAGGCAAGAATCCTTCCACTAAAGATCAGATACAATTATTTATTCAGCAAATTTTTCTTTTTAAAGATTTTATTTATTTATTTATTTATTTGACAGAGAGAAAAAGCCAGAGAGGGAACACAAACAAGGGGAGTGGGAGAGGGAGAAGCAGGCTTCCCACTGAGCAGGGAGCCCAATGCAGGGCTTGATCCCAGGACAAATGGGATCGCGGCCCGAGCTGAAGGCAGATGCTTAACGACTGAGCCACCCAGGTGCCCCTCAGCAAACATTTCTTGAGTAAGATACTGAGGGAGTGCTTTCAGCAGACTGGAGAGAGTTAAGGGACAGGATGAGGTGATTACAACTCTAGCCAGCATATCCCCAGGGTCATGATTAACAAGAGGACACCAGGTGCACCTCAGAGGGAAAAGTATTCTGGTTTGAAATTGTTGGGGTGGAGCAGATTTCTCCAAGACAAGACTGGGGTGGGGCATTCCAGATAGTGTCTACCTAGACACAGCGTTTATGAAAAAGCCAAAGCAAGAAGGAAGCACAAGCATATTTTATTAGTCATGATAAGAGTGATAAGCCTATTGCCGGCTTCCCAGGCATGACAAGCTTACCACCTCTCAAGCCTGTTCCTTTTCTGGACAAGTTAAACTGTAATTATCTTGTATCTATATGCATGTATAAGCTACTTGTTTATTTATTTACACATATATGTTTTATGGATAATTTACATCCATCTAAGCTCTGAGCCTAGGTCCTCTATCTCTTAAAGCTTCACAGAAACATGTCTAATTCCTCTTTGTCGTGACAATATTCCAAATATTTGAAGATGACCATTAGGCGCCGCCCTTTCCATACCTTCTGCCCATCCCCCCAAAATAAGGATAAAGTCACTTTTTTGCCAGATGATGGTTTCCATCCTGATGACTTCATAGACACCTCTTTCAGTTTATCAAGATCTATTGGGAATGTGTTATTTTTGTCCTTCCAGCAAACATTCTCTTTCTTCTGGTAAAGGGAAGCCTAATTTCCTCCAGGGAACCACTCCTCCCCACTTTCTGTCCATTTGGCTGCCAGGGGGCTGATTCACTACTCACTCATCTTTCCAGGGGCAGCACTCTGCCATTCCTGATCAATCAGAGCACTGTTCCCTCCTCCCTGTGCTCCTCCCACCACCATGTGCAGTGACTGATTTAGGGACACCCACGTGCCTCAAGGCAGTCCAATCAGAATGAGTCCTGGGACCTTTGTCCGCACCACCCATATGGAGAAGTTTCCTTTACACTGAGGCTGCTGAACTATCTGGCTCATCACCTGGAGTTGACCAGGAGGCCCACAAAAGAACTTGCTAGAGAATACATAAAACCAATATGAAAATGAACTATCAGAGCTGAGGTACAGATAAAAACCACAGCAGGGGATGATTTTGAGAACCTGGCCCCAGCTGTTTTCTCGCTATGCACTTTCGTAGGTGTCTTTCATCAGGATCCTTAGAGCCTGTAAGGGAGATCTGGGAATGGGATTTATTAAGGGGGGAATAGCCCTTAAGGGAGGGAATTGAGCAGGACAGAGAAAAAGAGTGAAACAAGAGTCAACTTGGTTTTGCCTTGGCCTGATCCACAACGGAGAGCTCTGGATAAAACCCCAGGGAGTTATCTCCCCACGAGGCTTCGGGCAGCTCTGTGT
The DNA here is from genome assembly GCA_004024625.1 of Mellivora capensis. Classification (NCBI taxonomy): domain Eukaryota; kingdom Metazoa; phylum Chordata; class Mammalia; order Carnivora; family Mustelidae; genus Mellivora; species Mellivora capensis. Next base: position 9,399 of record PISX010034334.1, read on the forward strand.
ACCCAGGCATTAGTCAGCCACTGGCTGTAAGCCACCAAGGAGTTAAGGTCTCCAACACTGCTCCCTTCAGCTGAAGGCAATTCTCTGGAATTTCGGGCATCTGGGAACCCTTAGCTGCCAACACTCACAGCAGCTGGGGGATGGGTGTACTGGCCTGTTAAAGAGATCTACTTGGGGCCCCATTCGTGCCTCCTGTGTAGGCCAGTACATTCTCTTCCCGCTTGGGTTTCTGTTCCTTTCAACAAAAATGGGACCACCTAAAATACTCAGGTGGGATCTGGTCACCAGAGTACAGTGAAACTTTAGCCTTCCTTAATCTGACTGCCTACAACCATAAGCACACTAGACTGTTGCCTCAGCAAATTTAGAGGCTGCCCTGACCCTTTGGTTCAAATTGACTTTATAACCATTTCCTACTACTCCCTTTCCTTTAAAGCTTCTTCCCCACAAATGGATACTAAGCAAAATTCACCCTTTCTTGTACTTCTATAATTAATTCTTGGCTGCAAACACGGGATTTCAAGCTTAACCCTCCTAATGATGAGGATTTTGTCCATTTCCATCTTTTGTTGCACCTCGCACATCCTGCTCGTTTCTGTTTCTTCTTAAGTCTTCATTCAGGTTGCCCTTCTGCCTAAATGCCTTCCCTTTTCACTGCATCTAATCAAATCTTGGCTCACATCCCTCCTGGCTCACATCCTCCAAGAAGCCCTCCTCTATTCCTCTAGCCTAAATGGATCTTTTCTTTCTCTGACAATCCATACTTCTGCTGTGCCAAGCACAACACTAAGTATCCTACGTGCATTGTCTTATTTCATCCTTGTTGTGACCCTGAGATGGCTGCTGTTACAATCTCCATTTTTTGATGAGGAAACTGAGACTTAAGGAGGTTAATTAGGAAAATACCACATAGGGGTGCCTGGTGGGCTCAGTCGGTAGAACATATGACTCTTGGTCTCTAGGTCAAGAGTTCAAGCCCCACATTGAGCATAGAGTCTTTTAAAGATTTTATTTATTTATTTGAGAGAAAGAGAGCAAGAGAGCACAAGCAGGAGGAGCTGCAGAGGGAGAGAGAGAAGCAGACTCAACACTGAGCAGGCAGCCAGACATGGGGCTCCATCCCAGGACCCTGGATCATGACCCAAGCCCAAGGCCGACATTTAAATGACTGAGCCACCCAGGCACCTAGGCATAGAGCCTACTTAAAATACACACACACACACACACAAACACACACACATACACACACACACCCCACAGCCACACAGCTACAAACTAGCAAAGCCATGGTACAGATACTAAAATTAGTACTTTAGAATTCTGGGTGTAATACCATAAACATTTGTTGGCTACACACAAGGAAGTGGAGGAAATATAAAAAAGTGAAATAGACAACCCTTGCCCACAATCAAAAACAGGGTTTGTGAAGAACACCAATATGAACGATGCTATAAAGTCAGTAAAAGTAAAGTAAGTGAAAGTTCATGTCTTGCAGGAAACCCAGTAAATCATATGAAGGAGTGTATGTTTGACAGGAAACAATGAGTTGAGGCATTCCAACTTAAGGAACACTGAGTAATAGAATGGAGGAAGGAAAACACGGGACATGTTTAAGCAAGGGAGTTGTCTAGTTTGTTCAAGAGATAAGGTTTGAAAGTTTGGTGGAGGCCCTACTGTAAAAAGTAAAGAATGCCAAGGCAAGGTAGGTACCGGGCTTCTAAAAACAGGTTCCAAAATGTGTGTTAAGATTTACCTGGCAGTCAACTGATTAGGTTGGAAGGAGACTAAAATGGGGTTGGGGAAGGAAGTTAGGAAACCACTACGGTTTTCCAGCCTGGAGGGAATCAGGACCTATGAGGATAAATGCAGCGGGCTTGGATTACTTTTATCCCCTGTATTCTGTAAACATGTCTGTCTCTTTTTGGCCCCTAAAGATCATACCATCCTTGAGAAGTGTCAATCATTTTTTAAAACATGCCCAGAACCACTAAACTGCTAACAATCTCTTGATACATAATAAGCACTTGGCAAATATTTTTGGATTTGAATCAAATGCATGAACAGGATGATCAAAATATTCAGGCTCTGTTTAAATGGTTTTAAAGGAACTCGAGCCATGCCTGCAAGCATCTGCACTATTACTTGGTAACAAAACTAAGCTTTTTTTTTTTTTTCCCCAGTACCTATTATGCACATAATCATCTTATTCAATTCTCCCTGTTGTTGGTACAGACATTTTTTCCACTTTACAGATCAGAGAAACAGGGTGACCAACCATCCCAATTTGCAGGGATGGAGAGGTTGAGTTGCAGGACTTTTAGTACTAAAGCCAGGACAGCCCCAGGCAAATCAAGGTCTGTCACCCTACCAGGATACCTTGCCTCACATCACCCAAGCCAGGGTTTGCACACAAGGCTGAACTCAAACCACATTGGGACTTTTAATCTGGCTTTGTGATCCTTGTAGTCCACATATATATCTTATTTGAGAACTTTTGAGATAGAATCCAAGCCTATTGTTATACTGAATTTGTCTCATGTGTTTGGGGCCTACTTGGGAGTGGAGCTAGAGAGAGGCAGAGAATCACAAAATGGATGGGTTTTTGTCAGAGAAAAGGAATCCAGGCTGGGCAATGTCTTTCCTGGAGGACGACCTTACGAGAGACTTTAGCTTTATAAGCCGTTCTTTGGCGTCTCCTAGTGGTCGAGGGCTGGAATCCCTTCTTTACACCCTTGACCGGAGAACCCCAAATGTTGGTAACCTGTGAGCGGTGGAACCCAATGGCAAGTTCTTACTGCTTGCAGAGCATAAAGGTTTTGTTTTAGAATAAAAACTATCAAAGCCTTGGGGCGTCTGGGTGGCTCAGTGGGTTAAACGTCTGCCTTCAGCTCAGGTTATGATCTCAGGGTCCTGGGATCGAGCTCCGCATTGGGCTCTTGTTTAGCGGGCAACCTGCTTCTCCCTCTGCTGCTTTCCCCCACTCTCTCTCTCTGTCAAATAAATAAGATCTTTAAAAAAATAAAAAGTATATGTAAAAAACTAGCAGTGTCTTTTTTTTTTTTTCTTAAATGAAAACTGGGCACGCTGTCATAATCTAGGATAAGGACAGTCAGACACAAAATTTAAGCATACACTAAAACCAAACTCAATAACAGTATTTCAATGCAGTATTTTAAAAATTCGAAATTAATGCCCTCCAAACGCCATGATGAACACAGTATCGGAATTTCAAATTCAGAACAGAGCCGAGCTGACCCCGCGCTTGCCCTGCCATACCTCACGGGAGCGTGGGCATGGGACCCTGAAACCTCAGCCCATCGCGGAGCCCCCTGGTGGAGGTGGCACCTCAAAACCTCACCCAGGGGAACCGGACGTGGTGTTTTACAGACTTTTTCGCCAGAGAACCTTCACAGAAAGGAGAACATCCTCTGTTAGCCTATCTGGAAGGCTTGAATCTTTAAGCTCTTGTTTAGGCATATTTTAAATGTGACTTCATAATATATCCATTTTCGGTTTTGTTCTGTTACTGAGGTATATATAGTTCAGAAATGTACAGAAAAGTGCACATATCCTAACCATAGGACTTGGAGAATTTTCACAAACAGAACACACATGTTTAACCAGCACCCTGATCAAAAAAGAGAACAGTAGCAGGACCCCAAAGGGCCCTCTCATGCCCCCTTCCAATCACTAGACCTGAGGTAATTCTGTATTGATGTCTCACAGCATAGTTTTGCCTATTTTTGTTCTTTCTATAAATGGAATGATAGGATCTGAAGTATTTGGGAGGTCCTGCTGGCTCAGTGGGTGGTGTATGGGACTCTGGATCTCGGGGTTGTGGGTTCAAGCTCCATATTGGGTGTAGAGATTATTTAAAAACAAAGAAATATTAAAAATAAAGTATTTGGACTTAACAAGGAGAGCAGCGGAACTCCAGAGGAGGAGAAAGCAAAGCGCGGAATTCATGGCTTTCTCCCCATGATTCTTTAGTCTTGCAGTTAATTCAATTTTTTATTTAAAGGGCATTTTCCTAGGGTCTTTGCCACCCTTTTAGTATTTTATTTGCTCCTTCATATAATCTTACCTGGAAAAAATGACAAAGCGGAAAAACTCACCACAAAAAAAAAGAACAAGAGACAGTACCAAAAGCTAGGGACCTAATCAATACAGACATTGCGAATATGTCAGATCTAGAATTCAGAATGACAATTCTCAAGGTTCTAGCCGGGCTTGAAAAAGGCATGGAAGATATTAGAGAAACCCTCTCTGGATATATAAAAGCCCTTTCTGGAGAAATAAAAGAACTAAAATCTAACCAAGTTGAAATAAAAAAAGCTATTAGTGAGGTGCAATAAAAAATGGAGGCTCTTACTGCTAGGATAAATGAGGCAGAAGAAAGAATTAGTGATATAGAAGACCAAATGATAGAGAATAAAGAAGCTGAGCAAAAGAGGGACAAACAGCTACTGGACCACGAGGGGAGAATTCGAGAGATAAGTGACACCATAAGACGAAACAACATTAGAATAATTGGGATTCCAGAAGAAGAAGAAAGAGAGAGGGGAGCAGAAGGTATATTGGAGAGAATTATTGTAGAGAATTTCCCTAAT
>PISX010034335.1:0-13979 GCA_004024625.1 Mellivora capensis
GCTTGCCTTGGTGCCTTTATTCCACTCAATCGGTCTGCGATCAAACCTAACAGTTATAGGCATAGGGAGTAATACAGAAGGAAGAGACATTCCAATCACATAAAAGGTGGAGCCTAAGCTTTATGTTTGGAAGGTCATCTATATTTAGCATGACTGATTCTAAATCAGTGATTCTTTCATTCAATCTTTGATCTACAATTGTTTGTTGATTCTAGGCCTTGCTAGCATTCTCTTTGTACAGTCTGGTGCAAGGCCATTCCAGCAGTTGTAGCTGTGATGAGGGAACAGAAGGCTGGCTGAGGACAAAGCAAAAGGCTGACACCTTACAACTTCCCCCCACCCCCATTCCTGGGTGGGACAAATGTGACATTCTTTAGGAATCTCCCAACTATCTTAATGTTAATAGCTTGCTAAAAGGGAAAAACGACCTTGACAATGGCAAGGCCTCTGGTATAAGGTCCTCTTTTAGCATATGAAAGTTCTATTGAAACCTCCCTTTTCCTTACCTTCCCCCAACTCCATGGTACATAACCTACTACCCCTCATAACCCCAAGGCAGCATCTCTTCCTGCCCATGGGTCCTGTCCTTGTGCTTTAATAAATCACCTTTTTGCACCAGAGATGTCTTAAGAATTCTTTCTTGGCCGTCAGCCTTGGACCTCACTTACATTCTGGAACTTCATCATTTCGAACCCAATGTGGGGCTGTGAGTCTTTACATCTGGACTCTGAGCTTCAGTGCAAAATGGGTGAGTACTTTCTCACTTCTTCATTTAGTCTCATTTCAGGGGCTTTTCAAGGAGTGTGGTCTTATTGGAACACTTGCATATTGATTGGTCAGGCTGTAATCCTCTAGCCTGTGGCTACTCTATGGGAAGAAGAATGCCTGCCTTTTGGCTGGAAGTTAGTACCCTGGCTGGAATGGTAATAAGACCCAGAAACTTGATGCCCTCTCTTTATTCCTGTTTTTATATAAAATTGCCTGTCTTGGGCATGGGACAGCCACCTAAGTCACCAGGATGGTTGCCAATCTTAAGACTCCCGTGTGAGGTTTCCTCCTGATTGATCTAATGTGATCCCCTCCACATCCCTTGTCTGGTCACTTCTGGCTGCAGGAACTCCACTGGGAGCCGGCCAAAACCAGTACCGATTGAATTAAAATGTAATCAGAGACTGTTTCCTAGGGAAGTTGGCTATAAGGACCACACGTGTTGGAATGTTGCATAGACCATGATGGATTTCAGTCTTTACTGTTTCTTGTCAGTGTCTTCTACAAACTACTTAAAGATATAAAACTGAGTAATTTACCCTCATAAAACTTTTATGTATTTTCAATGGGTTAAAAATGGCAGGGCAGTAATACAACCTCCAGAGTATAGGATGGCACAGTATCTTAGTCCATTCACCAGGCAACCATCTGTAGCCTAGGAAGAGGAGGGTTGCTGGCACCCCTCCAGGTCCTTTTACAGTGGGAATGCCTTCACGGGAAGGTAGATTGGTGATCAATAGTGATTTTAGTTGAGGGATGCCTCCAGTTGCTTTTGACACCTGGAACCTCTGACGTGTCCTGCATGGGATGCCACCCAGGAGTCAGGGGGGATTTTGGTAATGGACCTTCTTTACCTTTTTAGGAACATGGGATCCTCTTCTTCTGTGCCCAGGGAATTCCCTTGGGATGCCTTTTAACCCACTGGAATCAATTCAAACTGCAAGATTTAAGAAAGAAAAAGATAGGGACGCCTGGGTGGCTCAGTTGGTTAGGCAGCTGCCTTCGGCTCAGGTCATGATCCCAGCGTCCTGGGATCGAGTCCCACATCGGGCTCCTTGCTCAGCAGGGAGTCTGCTTCTCCCTCTGCCTCTTCCTGCCACTCTGTCTGCCTGTGCTCACTCTGTCTGACAAATAAATAAATAAAATCTAAAAAAAAAAAAAAAAGAAAAAAGAAAGAAAAAGATGATCTTCTTCTGTAACACTGAATGGCCTCAGTACTCCTTAGGAGATGAGGAAAAAAATGGCCCATAAATGGGACTTTAAGTTTTAGTTCAATCTATCAGTTAGACCTCTTCTTCAGGGAAAAGGACAAAGGGACTGAAGTTCCATATGTCCAAGCCTTTATGGCCCTAAATCAGGATCCAGATCTGTGGACCTCTTGTAGAATGTGTCTAACCCTCAGCCAGGTTAACAGACCTCCCCCCACCTGGATAGATTGGATGGTGACTGTCTAAACAGGCCGATTCCTCTCAACAAACCAGGGATGTTGGAGGAATTGCCAGCCAGTCCCAAGAAAGAGGACACTGGCTCTGTTGCTATCCCTCCTCCTTATAAACCCCAAGACTCCTCTGCCCTCAGCACTGCTGGACATACCAGGAGCGGGACTCCCTATCTTCCAGGAGCTCCATCTAAGTACAGGATGCATCCTCCTAGGGAAGTTGCTAATGGAGAAGTAGGCACAATTAGGGTCCATGTCCCATTCTCCATGGCAGACCTGGTTCAGATAAAACAACAATTAGGACAATATTCTGAAAATCCCTCTCAATTTATTGAAGGCTTTCAAGAAGTATCTATTATGTTTGATTTGACCTGGAAAGACAATATATATTGTCTTTACTTTACTTTACTTATATATACTTTACTTATATATTTACATATATATATATATATATTTACTTATATACTTTACTTTACTTATATATATAATAATATATATATTGTTATATATACATAATACATATAACAATATATATATATTATGTAATTTTAACTTGTTGTTGCACCCCTGAGGAAAAGAAACGAATCTGGGAGGGAGCACAGGAGTTTGCTGATGAGCTGGCTATGAGAGATAAGGATTGTTACCCAGCTGGGGGTACTGCTATCCCTAACACGAGCCACACTGGAACTATCAGGAGGATAGTCCAGGGAGAGAAAAATGGGACCATATGATCACTTTGGATAGAAGGGATGAAAAAAGGATTTTCTAAACTTGTGAACTTGGATAAACTTCAGGAAGTTACACAAGGAACTGACGAAAATCCAGCTCTATTTCAGAGATGGTTGGTAGAGTCCACCCGTAAATACACAACTTTGGACCCAGCCTCAACCAAGGGAGTAACCATACTAAATATGTATTTTATAAGCCAGTCAGCACCTGACATCTGCTGAAAACTAACTAAAATGGCTTTACATCCTCAAACTCCCATCCAGCACCTACTAGAGGTAGCGACTGAAGTCTTTAATAATAGAGATATGGCCTTAAGGCAAGAAAAGGACCAGAGAACTAAATGGCAGGGTAAGATACAGGCTCAAATGATGGGTGCCACTATTGCAGATTCCCCACAGAACCAGACTTACCAGGGGCAAAAGAAAAGGCCGGTAACAGATAGAAAACTAGGTAAGTCCCCATGCTGTACATGTGGCCAGATTGGACACTGGAGCAGACAATGTCCAAGCAAACACTCTCCACCAGGGCCATGTCCTGTCTGCGAAGAAATGGTACATTGAAAGAGAGACTGTCCTCATCTCCAGAGAGAGAAGAAGAGAGGAGCTCACTTTCCCCCCAAGAGTTGAAGCTGGAAGAACTGGCATGACAGGGTCCTGAGGCTGGTCTGGCTCCCTTTGACATCAAGATGACTGAGCCCTGGGTTATCCTGGATGTGGGAGGTAAGTTTATCAATTTTCTTATTGATACAGGAGCCACTTACTCTGTCCTTATTCAGCACTCTGGCCCTACTTGTCTTTCTAATCTTAAAATTGTTGGCATAGAAGGGGAAACTAATACATGCCACCAGACAATGCCTTTAACCTGTAAATATAAAAGTCAATTGGTAACTCATGTTTTTCTAGTCCTTCCATCTTGTCCCATCCCATTACTTGGACAAGACTTAATGTATAAACTGGGTAGCCGATTTGCTCTTACTGTAGAGGGAGATGGCTTGTTCTCCTTAATGTCCAGAGAGCTAAAACCATACCCTATTATCCCTTCCAATGTCTGGAAGGAAGTAAACCCACAGGTCTGGGATTGTGATATTCGAGAGAACAGGCTCTTATAGCCCAACCCGTCAAGGTGACCTTAAAAGACCCAACCAATATACCTCATAATGTTGGGTCCCCAATGTTGGGTCTCCCAATAATGGGTCTGTGATTAAAGGAGCGAGACTGATACAAAGCGAAGGTCAAGCAAAGCTTTATTTCATGCCAAGCATCAAGAATCAAACCGACCGGCCGGGGCCATGCCTCTTGCAGAGAGCGAGACCCCTCCCTGCCTCACAGACTAACTTTTATAGAGCAAAGGCCATGCAGTTGAGCCTGGCCACACACAGGTGGCCAATGAGATTGCAATACACAGAGAAAGCTGCACAGTCATGCTAGGTCACACACGGGTGGCCAATTGAACTACAAGTCACCCCATTTTTGAATTAGTCTATCACCTTAGTCAGAATGGGTGCCCAAAAGGCACCCCAAGGGCGGGCCCATACTCCTAGGTAGCTAGGAGACAGTATGCGCCCCCACTGATTGAATGTCTCCACTTGACCTGACCCACCCTTGTATTTGGGCTTTGTTACCTGGGACTGGTTTCCCGGACTTGTTTTTAAGTAAGTTCCCCTGGGGAGGGCAGGGTCAATTTAGTTTTACTGCATAAACAACAAAATGGCAGTTCAACCGGGGTGGGGCTGCTCTGGCTGAATAGGCCCTTACAATAAAAAAACAATATCCTCTAAAACCTGAGGCCGAAGCTGGGTTATAACCACTTACTGATAAGTTTCTAAGACATGGTATATTAAAGCCTTGTCATTCTCCTTATAACACCCCAATTTGACCAGTAAAAAAGCCAAATAGGGAATATCAGATGGTACAAGATTTAAGAGCTATAAATGAGGCAGTAACGCCTATTCATCCCATAGTACCAAATCTGTACACTATTCTCACCCACGTCCCTGGTGACGCCAACTGGTTTACAGGACTTGACTTAAAAGATGCCTTTTTTGCATCCCACCAAGGGAGGAAACGCAGCTGCTTTTTGCTTTTTTTTTTTTAAGATTTTTAAAAAAAAATTTATTTATTTGACAGAGAGAGAGAGATCACAAGTAGGTAGAGAGGCAGGCAGAGAGAGGGGGAAGCAGGCTCACTGCTGAGCAGAGAGCTCGATGCGGGGCTTGATCCCAGGACCCTGAGATCATGACCTGAGCTGAAGGCAGAGGCTTAACCCACTGAGCCACCCAGGCGCCCCCGCTTTTTGCTTTTGAATAGACCTCAATTTCAAGCCCACAGGCTGCTCAATTAACCTGGACAGTCTTACCACAAGGATTTAAAAACAGTCCTCATCTATTTGACTGTACTTAGCAAAGATCTCCATGATATATCCTTATCTAAGGGGACAACAATTCAATATATAGATGACATTTTAATCTGTAGTCCCACAAAGGAGACATCTGATCAAAATTCTATAACTTCACTTAATTTTTTGGCAGATAGAGGGTATCGTGTAACCCCTAAAAAGACACAAATATCTCAACAAAAGGTACATTATTTAGGATACAAACCAGCACCAGGTCACCGTATTCTATCTACTGATAGAAAAAAAGGCTATATTGGATCTTGAGCCTCCAACTGCAAAAAAACAACTCCTTACTTTTCTAGGTATGATAGGTTTTTGCCACCTATGGATTCCTGGGTTTGGACTCTTAGGCAAACGATTGTATGATTCTGTTAAAGGTCCCAATGAGGAAACTTTGCTCTGGACTAAAGCTCAGCAGATAGCCTTTCAAACATTAAAAGCTAAACTTCTGTCAGCTCCAGCTTTGGTGTTACCAAATTTGGAAAAACCTTTCACTCTATATGTAGCAGAAAAGCAAAGCCAAGCCTTGGGAGTTCTCATCCCCAAATTAGGGAATTAAACAAGACTGGTGGGCTGTTTTTCAAAGTCACTTGACAACGTAGCCCAAGAGTGGCCTGCTTGTCTTCGAGGGGTGGCTGCCACAGCCCTCCTGGTAGAAGAAGCCTCAAAGCTCGAGATGGGACAGTCCCTGACTGTAATGACTTCACATCAGGTCCAGAGTGTCTTAGAGACCAAGGGTCACCAATGGATGATGGGAGGCTGCCTCACTAAGTACCAGGCTATGGTTTTAGATACATCTGAAGTAATACTTAAAACTTGTCAAACTTTAAACCCAGCTACTCTTATGCCTGGACCTGATCATCGTACTTCTATAGAACGTAACTGTTCAGAAATCATTGATCTTGTCTATTCTAGCAGGCCAGACTTAAAAGACTCCCCTATTAAAAATGCAGATGATAATTGGTTTACTGATGGCAGTAGCTTCATGGATAAGGGAGAAAAAAGGGCTGGATATACTACCATTAGTCTGATTAAAACTATTGAGGCAAAACTCCTTCCAATAAATACTTCTGCCCCCAAAGCTGAAATAACAGCGCTCACCTGTGCTCTTCAATTGCCCAAAGGTCTAATTATTAACATTTATAATTAATTATAAGTAATTAATTGTAAATAATTAAAAAATTAACATTTATACTGACTCCAAATATGCCTTTCTGGTACTACATGCCCATGGAGCTATTTGGAAGGAAAGGGGATTGCTATCAAGCCATAACTCCCCAGTCAAATATGGGCCTGAAATCATGACCCTTCTTGAGGCTGTACACCTACCCAAGGAGGTAGTGGTGATTCACCTCAAAGGACATCAAAAAGATATGACCTCAGAATCTAAAGGAAACAATTTAGCAGACCATGCAGCCAAAGAGGCAGCAAAAGGTAAACCTTATACCAGTCTTAACTCCAGTGGGGTCCATACTCCAGTCTATTCAGACCAAGAGACTCATATTGCTCAGGAGTGAGGATATACTAAGACTACAGAGGACTGGCTTGTTAACAATGAGGGAAAAATTTTTATGCCCAAAAGTAGTCAATGGAAGATAATACAGGGTTTACACCAGGCTAATCATTTGGGCAAAGATGCTTTAAAACATTTAATTAGGGGCGCCTGGGTGGCTCAGTCAGTTAGGTGTCTGCCTTCGGCTCGGGTCATGATCCTGGGGTCCTGGGATTGAGCCCCACATCTGGCTCTTTGCTCGGCGGGGAGCCTGCTTCCCCCTCTCTCTCTGCCTGCCTCTCTGCCTACTTGAGATCTCTCTCTCTCTGTCAAATAAATAAAATCTTAAAAAAAACCATTTAATTAAAAATGTATTTGATGGAGTAAATTTGACAGCAACAATAAAACAGGTTTGCTGATCCTGTATTGTCTGTGCCCAAGTAAATCCAGAAGGTGCATCTCGCCCTCCCCCTCTTTTCAAACCAGTCCAAAGGCATGGATCCTATCCAGGAGAGGACGGGCAACTTGACTTCACACAAATGCCACCTTGCAAAGGCTATAAGTATCTATTAGTGTTTGTTGATACCTTCACCGGATGGGTCGAGGCCTTTCCATGTAAAACTGAAAGAGCCATAGAAGTAACTAAGATTTTGTTGGGAGAAATCATCTCTAGATTTGGCCTTCCTCGATCTCTTCAAAGTGACAATGGTCCTTTTTTTACTGCTCAAATAATTCAACAAATAGCCCAAGACTTAAAAATTAAATAGTTCTTGTATTTAGCCTGGCATCCACAATCCTCCAGGAAAGTAGAAAAAAACTACTTAAATCATACTTTAAAATATCATCTTACTAAGCTTAGTCTAGAAACCCAGGAAAATTGGGTTACTCTCTTATTACCAATAGGACTTCTCAGGATGCGAACTGCCCCAAAACAACCTCTAGGACTCAGCCCTTTTGAATTATTATGTGGAAAACCATTTCTTTCTGTAGATCTGTTATTAGATGAAGATTATAATGCTTTATTAAATTATTCACTAGAAGCTGGTTTAACTCATAAGTTACTCAATGAATATACTAATCATATACTCCCAAAACCTGATTTAACTATAGCTGAAAACCCACCCATGTAAATCCCAGAGACATGGTTTATTTAAAAAATTGGAAGTCAGATACAACAGAAAACCCACGTCCAAAATGGAAAGGTCCATATCGGGTCATACGATGTACTCCCACTGTGGTGAAGCTAGAAGGACACTCTTCATGGGTCCATATATCTAGAATAAAACCTGTACCTCCTTCACAGGAACCCAGTGAGCAAACTAACATGACTTCTTACTCCTGTGAACCCATAGAAGACCTCAAATGCCTCTTGAAATGAAAGTGACAGTTGTGTATGTTCTCTTTATTTTCCTTTCACCTATATTAACTGACCGTTCCTTTCTACAGTGCACAGCATTATGCTTAACTATAAAATCAGGAGCGCCTGGGCGCCTGAGTGGCTCAGACCTGCCTTTGGCTCAGGTCATGATCCCAGGGTCCTGGGATTGAGCCCCACGTCAGGCTCTCTGCTCAGCTGGGAGCCTGCTTCCCTTCCTCTCTCTGCCTGCCTCTCGGCCTGCTTGTGATCTCTGTCTGTCAAATAAATAAAATTTTTTAAAAAAGAGAAATGTATTAAAAAAAAAACTACAAAATCAAACTGGTTATTGGATATGTGGAATTTTGCCTCTGTCAAGTACGTCTGGGTTACCCTGGTGGGTTTCCCCTTTATAGGCACTGGTTGGCGCACTCTACAGGATTATATTTCAGAAATCATATATGGAGATAGTATATATCAGGATAAATCTGTCACTAATCAAGATACTTCTTACTCGCCCATGATCGGAGAGACATGGAGTTCATCAGGACATAACCAAAATTTTTCATACTCTCAAACTATTGAAGTCCTAACTGACCTTACAAGCCCCAAAATTAATACCCACCAACCAGGGCCTAAGCTATAAAACCCTACTTATCACTATACTGAAGATGGCATATATCAAATTTGGGATACATATTTGTGGCTCACACCCACTATTGGACAGTTCAGTCAAAAGGCAGTTTTATGCTGGGAACAAAGAAATCCTACATATGATACTCAGGCAAATAACACACGAGATCTAGGATGGCTATTATTAGAAATGTGTTCCCAAATAATAGTACTCCGGGCTACTGACTGGTTTGGTACTGATGGGGTAAGGCGACCTGGCATTAGATGGCTAGCTCCAAATGGAACCCACTGAATATGTGGAACTAATCTCTGGTCCTGGCTTCCTCCAGGGTGGATAGGTCGCTGCACCTTAGGATTTGTCTGGATTCATGGATGCATTACTAAAACCATCACTACTCCAGCTAATCTCCCTAATTTAAAGCAAAGATGGACATGGCCTGTTTTTAAATGGTACGATCACTTAACATCCATTTTTGCTCCGTCTTGTAGGACTAGAGGATGTCATTTGGCATGTAGAAGCCCTTAATAAATACACAGTAAAGGCACTCAATGATTCACTAAATAGCATCTCCTTACTTAATACCAAAGTCACACAGATGCGCAAGGCAGTCCTACAAAATAGAATGGCCTTATATGTCTTAACAGCAGCACAGGGTGGCACATGTGCTGATGGGGTCCGTGATGAATGGAGCGAGACTTAAACAAAACGAAGGTCAAGCAAAGCTTTATTTCTCGCCAGTATCAAGAATCAAACAGACTGGTCGGGGCTGTCCCTTACAGAGAGAGCGACGACCCCCAGCTTCACAGACTGGCTTTTATAGAGCAAAGGCCATGTGGTTGAGCCTGGCCAATGAGATTGTCTCCACCTGGCCTGACTCGTCCTTGCATTTTGGGCTCTGTTATCTCCACCTGACCTGACCCGTCCTTGTATTTGGGCTCTGTTACCAGGGACCGGTCAACCATATTTTACTGGTTTCCCGGACTTGCTTCTAAGTAAATTCCTCTGGGCGGGGGGAGGGTCAGTTTAAGTTTTACTGCATAAACAACAAAATGGCTGTTCAACCGAGATGGAGTCGCTCTGGCTAAGTAGGCCCTTACAGTGCAATTATCAAAGCAGAATGTTGTGTGTACATCCCAGATTATCACAAAAATGTCACAGAACTAATAAAAGACATGAATACCCAGATTGGGGCTCTACAGGATCCTTCTCTCTTTCTCAGTGATTGGTTAAGGTCTTGGTTTAAAGGAGGATGGTCAACAATTAAAGATCTCTTTTTTGGACTTCTCATTCTTATAGCCTTATTAATCTTAATGTGTTGCCTTGTTCAGTGTTTCTCTACTTGGTGCCAAGACTCCATTGCTGCAATGGATTCACGACGACAGATGATCCTTACCACACTTCACTGTCAGCACAAGATTCAGCTGCCTTCATCTTTCATAACTCCCCTACACATTCCTCAACTGATCAATGCTGACCCATGTATTTAGGGACAACTTTATGCCCCTATTCAGCAGGAAGAAGTTACAGAAGATGAGACCTTCACCTTCAACAACCTTAAAGATTTAAGGGTCAAAATTCTTCAGGGGGGAATGATGAGGGAGCAGGAGGCTGGCTGAGGACAAAGCAAAAGGCTGACACCTTACAACTTCCCCCCAACCCCCATTCCTGGGTGGGACATATGTAACATTCTTTAGGAATCTCCCAACTATCTTAATGTTAATAGCTTGCTAAAAGGGCAAAGGGAAAAACAATCTTGAAAATGGAAAGGCCTCTGGTTTCCAGTATCTTATAGATCATCTTTAGCATATGAAAGTCCTATTGAAACCTCCCTTTTTCTTACCTCCCCGCCTTGCATAGAATGCACCTTGTCATAGGATGGCAGAGTCGGTGGTGACAGTGCCTCTTGCCATGGCATAGTAGCAACTGTTCCCTCGGAAATTCCTCCTTTATATTTTCCTTTACAATGACTTTAGTAACTTGACTAGAAACTTGCCATTCCATGGTACATAACCTACCACCCCTCACAACCCCAGGGCAGCATCTCTTCCTGCCCACGGGTCCTGTCTCTGTGCTTTAATAAATCACCTTTTTGAACCAGAGACATCTTAAGAATTCTTTCTTGACCGTCAGCTCTGGACCACACTTACACTCTAGAACTTCATCAGCTGTAGCAGTAATGGCTATAATTCCCAAACTAGCTGCTACAATAAGTCCAAGGAACTTTTTTGTTCTACAAACCCAGTCCTTCAAAACTGTTAAAAGTACATGCATATCTGGAGAGCTTTCCCAAACACGGTGGTGTTTCACCGGTAACCAGATGCCTATTCTTCTGGCTATAAGAAAAATAGAATTGTCTGTATAAACATTCTCACCCATTCAGGTGAATGTCTTACATTTGGGACAGTGTATTTCTCTTTCATTATGATCAAAAGTCATTTTTCCAATAACAAAAATGTAAGGATCTCTAACACATACTCTTACCCATTCTTCTCTCATCAGGGGAAAGGTGAATGGGTAATGGATTGGACTGATAAATGTAAGAGCCATTCCAAACTCTTAGGTGATCTGAAGCAGTGGGAACCTTCCATAAATTATTTTGTCTTTTATGATAGCCAACAAAAGGGGATGGTGCGGAAAGTCCCTGCCCATGCCAAATCAGAAGTGCATTTCCCCAGTAGAGGTTTGTGGCAAGGCACAGTGATCGGAAACTTGCCATTCTAAGTTCCCATGAGAGAAGCAAGGTCTCCCAGTGCAACTGGTGACTTCCATCCCTTTGGGGGACCAGTCTCATACAATTCCATAGGAATTAATGACACTGGGTTGAGATGTTTGACAATCCTCCCACAAGGGACAAATTCCCTTATCAGACCATATCTGCATCAATTTGTATTTGGGAATAGGGGGTGCTGCTGTGCTATACCGATTACCCT
This sequence comes from Mellivora capensis, assembly GCA_004024625.1. Taxonomy (NCBI): domain Eukaryota; kingdom Metazoa; phylum Chordata; class Mammalia; order Carnivora; family Mustelidae; genus Mellivora; species Mellivora capensis. The sequence continues at coordinate 11,740 of PISX010034335.1, forward strand.
GTTATTCATTGGCGTGGAATCCTTTAGTAGAAAGTAAATGTAACAGAACTTTAATTAGACTATTATTAATAGGAGAGGCCACCAACCATCTTTAACCATCAGGGATAAGACAACTGGAATGACTGCTGTACACACTGGTCTATTTTGATACTTAAGGTAAGATTAATGTTTGTGGCCTTCTCTTGGGGCAATAATGGCAATCTAGGATCCAATATTCCAAGTACCCATATTGATTCATTCAAATAGATTGGTATTATAACTTGTCTCCACTCTACTCGATGGAGCAGGGGAGGATTAGGTATATATGCCCAATAAGTAAAGTTATCTATTCATGCATAACATACAGGAATACTTAAAGCTACCATGATGAGTTCCATCCGGTACATCAGATGTAGAAACAGTAGCAATTTCAATATGCTATAAAACATACACTGTATATAAAGAATCAGACAACAAATTACATGTAGAAGAAACATCTTGAAATAATGTAATAACTGCCATTAATTCTGATCTTTGTGCTGAGAGACCAGTAGTAGATAATTTTTGAGGTAAGACCGTAGTAACTAGCTTTGCCTTTTGTTCCCTCATCATTCCCCCTGAACAATTTTTGACACTTAAATCTTTTTAAAAAAATATTTTATTTATTTATTTGACAAAGAGAGATCACAAGTAGGCAGAGAGGCAGGCAGAGAGAGAGAGAGGGAAGCAGGCTCCCCGCCAAGCAGAAAGCCAGATGTGGGGCTCGATCCCAGGACCCCGGGACCATGACCTGAGCCGAAGGCAGAGGCTTTAACCCACTGAGCAACCCAGGTGCCCGTGGCACTTAAATCTTTATTAAGGTTGTTGAAGGTGGAAGGGCTCATCTTCTGTAACTTCTTCCTGCTGAACAGGGGCATAGAGTTGTCCCTGGATTTTTCACCCTTTTCACTAAATTGCACCTTGTCATGTAAGGGTGTACTTAGCCAGAGCGAGCCATTTTGTTGTTTATGCAGTAAACTTAGATTGACCCTGACCCCCTGGCCCCCAGAGAAACTTACTTAGAAACAAGTCTGGGAAACCAGTAAAATATGACTGACCAGCCCCTGATAACAGTGCCCATATACCAGACGTGTCAGGTCAGGGGGAGGTAACAGAGCCCAGAATACAAGGATGAGTCAAGCCAGGTGGAGACATGCAATCAGGAAAGCACCTCCCTAACCACCCAAGAATGTGGGCCCTGCCTTTTGGGCGCCAATTCTGACCAGAGTAATAGGCTAGTTCAAATAGCTACTATAGGGTGAATTGTAATTCAGTTGGCCACCTGTGTTTGGCCAGGCTCAACCACATGGCCTTTGCTCTATCAAAGTTAGTCTGTGAGGCTGGGAGGCGTCACCTCTTTGGAAGAGACGGCCCTGGCCGGTCAGTTTGATTCTCGATGCTTGGCGCGAAATAAAGCTTTGCTTGACCTTCGCTTTGTATCAGTCTCGCTCCTTTGACCATGGACCCAACATTGGGGGCTCGTCCGGTATCAAATGTTGAGAACTGAGCCAGCATCAGAATTTCTGGGAAAAGCCTCCATAGGTAAGATCTTGAGACCTTGTTCTTGAGATCCTGTCTGTCTGTCTGTCTGGCTGCGGAGCTCCAGGGTAAAGCCCACCAGGGAGAAGCTGGATGCAGCACTGCTCCCCAGGGCTGGAGTGGATGCAGGGATGCCCCTCCCTCCGGGGGGGGCGGGGATCGCCAGGGAGTACAGGCCCTCCCAGGCGGTCAGGGGACCGAGAAAATCCCCACCAGCGGATATATCTATATCTATATCTATAGGGGACCGAGAAAATCCCCTCCAGCTGCTGGGTCTGCGGATGCTCATAGGGGACCGAGAAAATCCCCTCCAGCGGCAGGTTGCGTTTTTGAGTTGGGATCATATCTTGCACACCTTTGGGCTTGACATCTGGTCAAAGAAGGGCCGCTGGGTCTGAGGTTGTCTTTGTCTTGTCTTTTTGTTGTCTGTTGTGTTGTTTGTTGTGTTTAAAGAAATGGGGCAAGCAGAGAGTAAGGGGACTCTGACTTTTATCTCTCCGTTCCTCCTAATAGATGTGGGGTTTCTCCCTTACTCATTTCTTGTGTTAATGGCTGGCTATAACTGGAGCCAACTGGGGTTGGTCTAACTCAAAACAGAGACTTTAAGGAATATTCCCAAGCAGCTGCTGAAGCTACCTTTGTTTCGGGGAAATTCCCTGTTTTCTCTGGCCTGACATGGACTG
>PISX010034336.1:0-14112 GCA_004024625.1 Mellivora capensis
TGGATGGAACTAGAGGGTATCATGCTTAGTGAAATAAGTCAATCAGAGAAAGACAACTATCACATGATATCCCTGATATGAGGAAGTGGAGATGCAACATGGGGGACTAGGGGGGCAGAAAAAGAAGAAAAGAAACAAGATGGGATTGGGAGGGAGACAAACCATAAGTGACTCTTAATCTCACAAAACAAACTGAGGGCTGCTGGGGGAAGGGGGTCGGGAAAGGGGGGTGGGGTAATGGACATTGGGGAGGGTATGTGCTATGGTTAGTGCTGTGAAGTGTGTAAACCTGGCGATTCACAGACATGTACCCCTGGGGATAAAAATATGTTTATAAAAAAATAAAAATTAAAAGTGAAAAAAAAATAGTACAAATTAAAGTTGATGTACAGTACCACTTAAAAATGCAAGAAAGCTCAAACTTTCTACCAAACAATAACACAATGTGACATTCTTAAATAGTACCTACAATGTTCCTAAAAAAATCTATTAATACACAATATTTCCTACTCTTGATTTTATGGATGTGCTTTAGACTCTGTTTAATTAAGTATGAAAAACTGTCCCTGCTTTGATTTTTTAAATCAATAAAATTAATACATTTTCTTCTCAGTATCTGCATTTCATTATCACTTCTGCATTTTCAGCACTCATCTATTGCAAATGGTGTTGGCACATTAATCAGTGATTACATCATCATTTAATGATGTTCCTAAGTATCAAAAATTCTCATAATATAAATGTACAATGTTTCTACTCATATATGAAATGCAGAAGAAAATCAAATTACATTTTAGATAATCAGGGAAGTATTAAGTATGAATTGGAATCAAAATACATGCTCCTCATTTTCTCTTTTAAATTTAAAACATTTATTAATTTCAACAGATTAAGTCAAATTCTTTCTTAGGGACATCAAGTAAATTTAGTATGAGAAAAGTAAGGGTCTTTTTGTGGACTAATGTATTTATTTGCTAATGCCACAAATTGCCACAAGCCTAGTGGCTTAAAACAATATGTTCTTATTAGCTTACAGTTCTGTACGTTAGGAGTCTGGAGCAGATATGGCTGGATTCTATTCTCAGGGTATCACAAGCCCAACACCAAACTGTCAGCCAATCTGAACTCTTAACCTGGAAGGTCAGGGGAAGAATCTAGTACCAAGATAATGCAGGTTGTTAGCAAATTCTAGTGCCTTAGCAAATTCTGAAGTCCCTGTTTTCATTCAGGCTATTAGCTGGGGGCATCTCTCTGTTCCTAAAGACTGTCCACTTTCTTTTCATGTGGCTGTGGCTATGTTCAAGCAGCAATGACCTATTCAGTCTTTCTCCAATTCTAATTTCTCAGGCTTCTCCTTCCGCTCCCAGATGGATAAAGTTCTCCACACTTAAGGGCTCATGTGATTACACTGGGTCCACCTAGATAATTCAGAAGAATCTCCCTATTTTAAGGTCAGCTGTGTCATATATCCTAATTTAATCATGGGAGTGATAATTCATCATATTCACAAATTCCAGGGAACTGTGTGGAGCCCAAGTAAACTAATTATTTAGTGATCCGAAGATAAACACTTTGATGCATTTTTAAACAGACAAGCTTTAGATCTTGTAAGTCATTTAAATAGATATTTTTAAAGCATTTAGATATTATTGAAGATTTATTTAGATTAGGGCCTTGAACACAGTATATGAGATGAATAGAACAGGCAACTCTTGATTAGCAGTTCAGCCCTTTTTTTCATCCAGAATGTCTTATCTATGGCTCTAAATTTACAAAACTCCACTTAGAGGCCAAATTCTTATATTTAATCAGTCCGTGCCACGTCAGAAAGCAATTTTGTCATCATCTATATTAGAAGCGTAACCAATTAGAAGTACTGACCTGCTTTCCAACACTAAAAGATAATTAATGAACATTCAATAATTTCTTCAGAGGATTTCAGATAAATATAGTTTTTAGTTTCTTTTCATATCTAATCGTAGTTCAAAGTCCTGGAATATTTATCTCTAAGTTGTAGGTCACCCTGCCCACAAACAAGGTGACTTTGTTTCACATTACTGCTCATCACTAACAGAGTCAGGACAAGAATCCAATCTTTCACTTACAGTTCAGGGCTCTATAAACTACATATTCCTCAATAATTTAAAAGCTTTCCTCAATCATTTAAGAGTTCTCTCAGCCAACCAGAAAAAATAATTTCTCCTCATTATGCAAACCTACATTATCATAATGATCTGTTATACCATTATGTAAGATCTTCTGTCACATTTCTCTTATCATTCAGTCATATCCTAGAGGATATAAAACAATTTTACCCAGAAAACTACTATGTGTGTTCCTGATTAAATGTCCATAGATTAAGGGATATCTAAATCAAAAGGTATGGAACCATACAATATATATATGTTGTGGTTTAGTGTGTGTGTGTGTGTGTATATATATACACGCTCAGTCTACATCTCTAAAAGGAGAAGAGAAAAACATCAAAACATGAGCTAATAAATGCCGCCCCTGCCAAACACACACACACACACACACACACACACCCCAGAAGAAAACTAACACAAAACTATAAACCAAATTAAATTTCTACAATAAAGCTTTTGGGGATTAAAAAAAATTCTTGAATACAGTTTAAAAATAACAGAAATGAAGAAAAAATAAAAGTTGATTTGACTTACAGTAAAAAATTTACATATACATGTGTATATATATGTTATTGTCTATGTTATATGATTTATATATGTGTTATGATTTATGTTACATACATATATGTTATATGGTCTATGTTATATATATACATATATATAAAACATATATATGTTATATGAGGCCATCTAAGATATAAGACCAAGTTACGAGGTAACCAGGGAAGAAAAAGTACACATAAAAATTTCATAAGAAGTATTGGCAAAAATCAAGGAAAATAAAGAATAAGAATATAAGATAAAGAAGTGAAGGGTCAGAGAAAATGTGGTTTGAAATGGAAGACAAGCAGAGGAGATCCAATGTATGTATAAATCATGTCCCTAAAGATTTAAAAAAAAAAATGGAACTACTAAAAATCCAGAAACAGCAAAATTTAAAAACCACTATATCAAGGAATAGTATTAGTAAGAGTTTAAAACATATAAAAACTGTTGCAAACTGGATGTCTCTGACCATAAAAACTGATATAAGGCTGAGAGGCATAATGTTACAGGATGCTTATAAATTGACTATAAGGAAACTGTTTACTTTTACAATGATTGGTAATACAATGTGGATTTCTAGAAGGCTGGGAATTGGTTAAAAGTGATCATCTCATACCACTTTTAGGAATATTACTTCAGTTTCTTTTGATTGTCAGACACATTTACAAGAAATAACCTAAATTAAGTTGCATTTATATTCATGAAATAAGATAGATTTATTTACATGGCTTAAATGATTTTTCTAATAGAGGAATTCTTAAATACAATCTCTATTCTGCATTTAACAGAACAAACTAACATTTAAGGCAATAATGAAGGACAAAATTTTGTAAGTTAAAAATCTATTTGAATATACATATTGAAAAGAACCAATTTCTATGTAGGAAAACTGAAACTGAAATGTTCAATTCTGGAAATATGCCAGAAAATACACTGGAATTTAATTTTTTTTTTAATCCTCAAGACCTCTAAGCAAAACAAAACAAAACAAAACAAAAAACTTAAAAAAGCAATAAAATTAGACAGGCTGCAGACTTCTCAAAAATATAGCAAGACTATTATTTTTAATTTAAATTCAAATTAGTTAACAAATAGTACATTATTAGTTTCAGGGGTAGAATTTAGTGATTCGTTAGTTGGATATAATACTGCTCATTACATCAAATGCCCTCTTAAATGCCCATTACCCAATTACCCCATCCCCACACCCACCTCCCCTCCAGCAATCCTCTGTTTCCTATTGTCAAGAGTTTCTTATGGTTTGCCTCTATGTTATTATCTTATTTTATTTTTACTTCCTTTTCCCTATGTTCATCTGTTTTGTTTCTTAAATCTACATATGAGTGAAATCATGGTTATTTCATGTTATTTATGGTATTTGTCTTTCTCTGACTGACTTATTTCACTTAACATAATACACTTTAGTTCTACCCATGTCATTATAAATGGCAAGATTTTATTTTTGATGGCTGAGTAATATTCCATTGTTTATCTATATACACAATGGAATACAATGTATGTATATACAAGATGTGGTATTTATGAATGTGTATACATACCACATCTTTATCCATTCATTCATCTATAGACATCTGCACTCTTTCCATAGTTTGGCTACTGTGGACATTGCTGCTATAAACATTATGGTGCAGGTGTCCCTTCAAATCACTATGTTTGGAACCTCTGGATAAATACCTAGCAGTGCAATTGATGGATTGGAAAGTAGTTCTATTTTTAACTTTCTGAGGAAACTGCATGCTGTTTTCCATAGTGGCTGTACCAGTTTGCATTCCCACCAACAGTTTAAGAAGGTACCCCTTTCTTCACATCCTTGCCAACTTCTGTTGTTTCCTGAATTATTACTTTTAGCCATTCTGAGCAGTGTGAGGTAGTATCTTGTGGTTTTGATTTATATATCCCTGATGATGATTGATGTTGAGCATTTTTACATGTACAGGACTATTATTTTTAATAGATACACATACAAAGAAAATATCAACCAGGAACAATAAACATAGCCAAACCAGCCTTAAAAGTATCCAGACTTTAGGAAAAAGAATTCAAATGCACAGGGATTAAGGTAATACTATACTTATGAGAAACTGACAAAAGAAGAGTGCCATCTAACCAAGATATGACAGGTAAAACTTCAACAAAATGACTTATGAACATATTTCGTATATGTCCTAACAGATTTAAGACTAAAACAAAGTAGAAGTAATGTAATTGAATTATGGCAGAAGAAGAGAGAGAAACAAGAAAAAATTTAAAAGTTCTTGATTTCTATGTAAGTTAAATATTGTAATCAAGGGATGCCATTAAAAACTAACAAACCAGAAAATAAAAGGACAAATAAGGAAATGGGATTAAGGGAATTTTCAAAAAGTCTAAGTACAAAAGTAACAACTATAGCAAAAATGCAAATATTCCCAAATAAATAAATTTGACATTATGAAAGACTAAAGGAAAAAAATGTGAAGAAATATTATAAAATGTAATATAATATGTAGTAAAACAAAATATGGTATAGTAGAGACCACATATATTACTCATAGAAATACTCAATTCACTTACCAAAATAAAATGAGTTTCAAATTGGGTAACAATAACAACCAACCAACAACTATATGCTTTGTACAAACACAAAATATAGTAATTTGAAAAGTCTAAAAAAAAAAGGATGAATAAAAATAAAGGCATTACAGGCAAAGGTAAATAACAGAAGGGGTTATGATCATAATATCAGATAAATCAGAATTCCAGTCAAAAATATTAATTGTAATAAAGAACACTTTCAATGCTGAAGACACATTCACTTTGAAGATATAAAATTCATGACTATCCATGCACCAAATAAAATAGGAACTACAATTATAAAACAAAAACTATAGGAGACATGAGAATAAATAGATAAAAGCACACTAATGATAAGAGGCAGTAATACCATGGTCCATTCAAGTCAGTTCAAACATGTTAACTAATGAATTCCTGTTTTATTCTGTGGGTCATAATTCATTATCATTATTATTTATTTTGATGCTCAAATTTTGCCAGATTTAGCCGGTGGGAGCACCTTCAAGCCGGCTCCTGTGTCCTCTTGACAGGGTCCAGTCATTTTTTTGGTGTGCATTAACTTTTAACACAGCAAGATATTCCCGCTCCTGCACTGGAATCAGCAATTTCTCTAGGGATCTCTGGAACCTTTAAGTGAGGAATGGTTCTTAGAAACCAAGATCTGAGAACAAAGTGTGACCATTGCTATACGTGCCCATTTAGCAGACAGAGATACACATACGTATACAAATACCTCTATGTTTATGTCTATAAATGCACAAAAATGATTGGCTCATGACACCTTCAATTCCAACTTAAATCTACAGTGTGCATTCTGGTCTCTGTTCCACATTTATAACCGTTCTCTAACAGTAAAAAACATAGTTCTCATTATCCTCAATATATTTATTCATTTACTCCTAGATTATATAGAAAGTTTTAAAATTGTTAACCTACACTACTGTGAAAACCATACCTATTAAATTACAGTTCAGATATTGTATATAGTTGTTTTTGCCTTTAGTCTGAAAATTTTGCATTCAAAAATTACGTGGATTACTAATAATATCTTTTAAATAGCAAGGAAATTAACAACGAAAACGCTATTGAACATGAAAGACTTCTCTCATATGTATTCTCTTTTTAAGGAGCAATGTTATATAATACAAAAATATCATACTACATAAAAGGAACAGTGTGTCATGTCTCTTCTTTCATTTCAACCAGCTCAAAATTACATTACTACCAAGATTCTTATATTCTATATCCTTTTATCCAATTACCCTACTACCAAGATTCTTATATTCTTATATCCTTATATCCAACTTCTTTTCCCAAGGACAAAAACAGAAACAATATGATTCAACTCTAGCACCCTTACATGTTTGAATTAGAGAAATTTTCAGCTCTAACAAAATTAAACTGCCAGTTACTAACTTAACACATTAATTCTATTACACACATTGAGCCTCTAAGTCTAAAAACAGCCTCAAGCTCTACTAAGTTCACAGTGCCTATGAAAGTTTCTATCACTACAGTATGCCAACAAAATCATAGTAGTAATAATAAGAATGATAATAAACAATTTTTCATAAATTATTTTTCTCTAATTATATATTTAAAATGAAAAAATGATGATCATAAATGTAGATAGTAAAAGGTTTAAATATTAAATAGTCAACCTCTTTCATAGCAAAAAATTAACATCATAAGCAGTAAAAGCAGATATTAAAAGTAAACTCTATCCTCTCATGAATCAAAATGAAAGGATCATTTTAAAACTTTGAACATTAAAATGAAAATTATTTAAAACTCTATTGGAAACATTTTAAGAAATCCATTATTCCCTGGGGCTACCAATTCAGGCAATGATCATCTTAATGACTTCTTTTCATTTGTCATTAATGTACTGTCTCTATATTTTTATGACATATATATAAATTCATCTTATTCCAAGTAACTTTTTGAAATTTTGTTAATATATACTTGACATACAGTAAACTTCACATATTTAAAGTATATAATTTGATAAGTTTTGATATGTCAGCTACATGAAACAATCATAACAATCAAGATAATAAACATTTTTTTCACTCCTCCAAATTTTTTTGTGTTCTTTTTAAGCCATCCCACTTCCTACCCACTTTCACACATAAACACTGATCTTTCTGCAACCACACACTAGTTGCCACTTTCTAAAGTTTTACATAAAAGAAATCATGTATTATGCAGTATGTTGTTTCTAGCCTTGTTCACTCAACAAAATTATTTTGAGATTCACCATATTGAGTATATCTGTATATCATTTAATTGCTGAGTAACATTCTATTGTATTAGGATAGTTTGTTGTTTACTTACTGGGTGATGAACATTTGGGTTGCTTCCAGTTTGGGGTTAATAAATAGGTTCTGATTAAAAATACTATCATAAACATTCACATATCTGCCTTCATTTCTCTTGAATAAATACCTAGGAGTGCAATGTCTGGGCCAAAGATTAATTTTAAACTTCTGAACTCCTGAAGAAACCACCAAACCATGTTCCAAAGTGGTTGTACATGATTCTCTCTTTACATAGTAACTGATATTGCAACTACCTCAATCTTTTAAATCTTTGTTTAAATCAATATAGTTAACGTATACTATACTATTAGTTTCAGGGGCATAATTTAGTGATTCATCAGTTGTATATAACACTCAGTTCTCATTACATCAAGTGCCCTCCTTAATGCCCATCACCCAATTACCCCATCCCCCCACTCACCTCCCCTCTAGCAACCCCGTTTGTTCCCTATTGTCAAGTGTTTCTTAGGTTTGGCTCCCTATTTTCATCTTATTTTATTCTTTCTTCCTTTCCCCTATGTTCACCTGTTTTGTTTCTTAAATTCCACATATGAGTGAAATCATATGGTGTTTGTCTTTGACTTATTTCACTTAGCAAAATACCTTCTAGTTCCATCTACACCAATGAAAATGATAAGTATTTATCCTTTCTGATGGCTAATATTCCATTGTATATTTAATCCATTCATTCGTTTATAGACACATGGGCTCCTCCACAGTTTGGATATGCTGGATATTGCTGCTATAAACTTTATGGTGCATGTGCCCCTTCAAGTCACTATGTTTGTATCCTTTGGATAAATACCTTTGGATAAATTGCTGGGCTGTAAGGTAGTTCTATTTTTAACTTTTTGAAGAGTCTCCATACTGTTTTCCAGAGTGGCTGCACCAGCTTGCATTTCCAACAACAGTATAAGAGCTTTCCCCTTTCTCCACATTCTGGCCAACATCTGTCATTTCCTGACTTGTTAATTTTAGCCATTCTGACTGGTGTAAGAGGGGATCTCACTGTGGTTTTAAAATGTATTTCCCTGATGCTGAGTGATGTTGAACATTTTTTCATGTGTCTGTTCGCCATTTGGATGTCTTCTTTGGAGAAATTCTGTCTTCTGCCCATTTCTTGACTGGAGTTTCTGGTTTTGGGGTGTTGAGTTTGATAAGTTCTTTATAGATTTTGGATGCTAGACCTTTATCTGATAAGACATTTGGAAATTCCTTCTCCCATTCCATAGGCTACCTTTTAGTTTTGTGACTGTTTCCTTTGCTGTGCAAGAGCTTTTTATGTTGAAGTCTCAATCATTTATTTTTGTTTTTGTTTCTTCTGCCTTTGGAGACATGCCTACCAAGAAGTTGCTGTAGCCAAGGCCAAAAGGATTGCTGCTTGTGCTCTTCTCTAGGATTTTGATGGATTCCTACCTCAAATTTAGCTCTTTCATTCATTATGAGTTTACTTTTGTGTATCGTGTAAGAAAATAGTCCAGTTTCATTCTTCTGCATGTGGTATCCAATTTTCCCAACACCATTAGTTGAAAAGACTTTTTTCCATTAGGTATTTTTCCCTGCTTTGTCAAAGATTAGTTGACCATAGAGTTGAGGGTCCATTTATGGATTCTCTATTCTGTTCCATTGATCTATGTATCTGTTTTTGTGCCATAACCATACTCTCTTGATGATTACAGCTTTGTAATAGAGCTTGAAGTCCAGAATTATGATGCCACCAGCTTTGGTTTTCTTTTTCAACATTACTTTAGCTATTCAGGGTCTTTTTGGTTCCATACAAATTTTAGGATTCTTTGTTCCAGCTCTGTGAAAAATGCTCATGGTATTTTTTTTTAAGATTTTATTTATTTATTTATTTGACAGAGAGAGAGAGATCACAAGTAGGCAGAGAGGCAGGCAGAGAGAGAAAGGAGGAAGCAGGCTCCCTACTGAGCAGAGAGCCTGATGTGGGGCTCGATCTCAGGACCCTGGGATCATGACCTGAGCCGAAGGCAGAGGCTTAACCCACTGAGCCACACAGGTGCCCCTGCTCGTGGTATTTTGATAAGGATTGCACTGAACGGATCAATTGCTTTGGGTAGCATAGACATATTAATGATATTTGTTATTCCAGTCTTTGAGCATGGAATGTTTTTCCATTTTTTTGTGTCTTCCTCAATTTCTTCCACAAGTGTTCTATAGTTTATAGAGGACAGATACTTTACCTCTCTGGTTAGGTTTATTCCTAGGTATCTTACAGTTTGCAGTACAATTTTAAGTGGGATCTACTCTTTGATTTCTCTTTCTTCTGTCTCGTTGTTAGTATAGAAATGCAACTGACTTCCGTACATTGATTTTATATTCTGTCATTTTGCTGAATTCCTGTATCTATTCTAGCAGTTTTGGAGTAGTCTCTGGGTTTTCTACATAGAGTATCATGTCATTTGAAGAGTGAAAGTTTGACTTTTTGCCAATATGGATGCCTTTTATTTCTTTTTTATGTTCTGATTGCTGAAGCTAGGACTTTTTTAGTACTATGTTGAAAAACAGTAGTGATAGTGGACATCCCTGTCATTTTCCTGACCTTGAGGGAAAACCTCTGCTTTTCCCTGATGACTATGATATTTGCTATGGGTTTTTCATATATGGATTTTATAATATTGAGGTACATTCCCTCTATCCCTACATGACAGAGAGCTTTTATCAAGAAAGGAAGCTATATTTTTATCAAATGCTTTTTTGATCTACTGAGATATGTTCTTGTCCTTTCTTTTATTAAGGTGTCATAACATTGATTTGAAGATGTTGAACCACCCTTCAAGCCCAGGAAAAAAATCCCACATGGTCATGGTGGATAATCCTATTAATGTACTGTTGAATCCTACTGGCTAGAATTTTTGCATCCGTGTTATTCAGGGATATTGGTCTGTAATTCTTTTTAGTGGGGTCTTTTTCTGGCTTGGGGATCAAGGTAATGCTAGCCTCATAAAATGAGTTTGGAAGATTCCTTTCTATTCCTATTTTTTAAAACAGTTTCAGAAAAATAGATATTAATTCTTTAAATGTTTGGTAGAATTCTGATGGGAGGCTATCTGGCCCTGGACTCTTGTTTTTTGGGAGACTTTTGATTACTGATTCAATTTCTTTGCTGGTTAGGATCTGTCCATGTATCTATTTCTTCCTGTTTCAGTTTTTGTAGTCTGTATGTTTCTAGGAATGCATCCATTTATCCCAGATTGCCTATTTTGCTGGCATATAGTATAGTTGGCTCATAAAATGTTCTTAAAATTGTATTTCTTTGTTGTTGGTAGTGATATCTCCTCTTTCATTCATGATTTTATTTATTTGAGTTCTCTCTCTCTCTCTCTTTCTCTGATAAGTCTGGCCAGAGTTTTATGAATCATTAATTATTTCAAAAAACTAGCTCCTAGTTTCATTGATCTGTTCTACTTTTTTTTTTTTAAATATCTATATCATTGGTTTCTGCTCTATTCTTTACTTCTCTTCTCTTGCGTGGTTTAAGTTTAAGCTGTCTCCAGCTCCTTTAGGTGTAAGGTTAGGTTGTGTATTTGAGACCTTTCTTGTTTCTTGAGAAAGGCAGGTATTAGTATATACTTCCTTCTTAGGACTGCCTTTGCTGCATCTGAAAGGTTATGAACAATTGTTTTCATTTTCATTTGTTTCTGTGTATTTTTTTTAATTCTTCTTTAATTTCCTGGTTGACCCATTCATTTTTTAATACAATGCTCTTTAACCTCCATGTATTTGTGGTCCTTCCAAATGTTTTCTTGTTATTGACTTCAAGTTTTAAACTATTGTGGTCTGAAAATATCATGGTATAATCTCAGCCTTTTGGTACTGATTGAGACCTGATTTGTGACTTAGTATGTGATCTGTTTGGAGAACGTTCCATGTGCACTTGAGAAGAATGTGTATTTTGCTGCTTTAGGATGAAATTCTATGAATATATCTGCAAAGTCCATCTGGTCCAGTGTGTCTTTCAAAGTTCTTGTTTTCTTGTTGATCTTCTGCTTAGATGATTTGTCTCTTGCTGTGAGTGGGGTGTTAAAGTCTCCTACTATTATTTTATTATAATCAATGAGTTTCAGGGTGCCTGGGTGGCTCAGTGGGTTAAGCCTCTGGCTTCCGCTCAGGTCATGATCTCAAGGTCCTGGGATTTAGTCCCACATTGGGCTCCCTGCTCACTGGGGAGCCTACTTCTCCCTCTTCCTCTGTGATCTTTCTCATTCTCATTCTCTCTCAAATAAATAAATAAAAATATTTAAAAAAATAAAATCTATTTTGTCTGATATAAGGATTTCTACACCAGCTTTCTTTTGATGTCTACTGGCATGATAAATGGTTCTCCCCTCCCTCACTTTCAATCCGGAGGTGTCTTTGTCTCTAAAACTAGTCTCTTGTAAACAGAATACTGATGGATCTTGTTTTTAATCCATTATGTCACCCTATGTCTTTTGATTGGAGCATTTAGTCTATTTACATTAAGAGTAATTATTGAAAGATATGAATTTAGTGCCATTGTATCACCTGTAAAGTTGCTATTCCTGTAGATTGTCTCTGCTCTTCTCTGGTCTTTGCTACTTTTGGGCTCTCTCTCCACCCAAAGTTTCCCCTTTAAAATTTCTTGCAGGGCTGGTTTAGTACTCACAAATACCTTTAGTTTTAGTTTATCCCAGAAACTCTTTCTTTCTCCTTCTATTCTGAAAGACAGCCTTGCTGGATAAAGTATTCTTGGCTTCATATTTTTCTCATTTAACATGTTGAATATATCATGCCAGTCTTTTCTGCCCTGCCAGGTCTATGTCCACAGGTCCACTGCCCCCTTATGTTTCTACCCTTGTAGGTTAAGGACCTCTTGTCCCAAGCTGCTTTCCAGATTTTCTCTTTATCTTTAGAATTTGCAAGCTTCACTATTATATTGCAAGGTGTTGACCTATTTTTGTTGATTTTGAGGGGGGTTCTACGTGCCTCTTGGACTTGAATGCCCGTTTCTCTCTCCAGATTAGGGAAATCCTCAGGTATAATTTGTTCAAGTAAACCTTCTGACCCTCTCTCCTGCTCTTCCTCTTCTGGGACCCCTATTATCAGGATATTATTTTGCTTTATGGATTCACTGAGTTCTCTAAGTCTCCGTTCATGGTCCATAGTTTTCTCTCTCTCCTTTTAAGCTTACTTATTTTTCCATCATTTTATCTTCTATGTCACTGACTCTTCTGCCTCGTTCATCCTTGTTTTTATAGCCTCCATGTGGGACTGCATCTCTCTAATAGCATTTTTAATTTTGGCCTGGCCAGATTTTAGTCCTTTTATTTCTACATTAAGAGATTCTCTAATGTTCTCTATGCTTTCTTCAAGCTGAGCCAACTTTATAATCATCTTAAATTCTAGTTCAGACACTTACTTATATCCATATTGATTAAGTCCCTAGCAGTGAGTACTACCTCTTGCTCTCTCTTTCATCTCATCATTTTGTCCAGAAAAGAAAGGCAGAAAAAAGAAAAGCAACAAAAATTAAAACTGCAGTTAGTGTTTCTGGTGAATGCTGTGTACTCTCTGCTGTTGGGTTTTGGCTGCTCTTTCCCACTGGTCCTTCCTCTACAAAGTTTATCCTTGTTTGTAATGGGGAGTGTTTGGATTTTAAGTAAGTGTGCTTTGATTTGTTTGTCAAAATATACCTGTAAGAGAAAAAAGAAAAGAAGAAAAAAGAGAACAAAAACATCCTGATCCAAGATAAAAGGAAAAGGAATAAAACTGCAAAAAGACAAATAAAAATCTATAAGCCTGATCCTAAAAAAAAGAAGAAGAAGAAGAAGAAGAAGAAGAAGAAGAAGAAGAAGAAGAAAGAAAGAAAGAAAGAAAGAAAGAAAGAAAGAAAGAAAGAAAGAAAGAAAAAAATTAAAAAGGAAAAAAAAAAACTAAGAAGCCTGATTCAAAAAATAAGAGAAGTAAACAAATCAACAAATGAACAAAAAATTATAAGCCTGATACCAAAAAGAGAGAGAGAGAGAGAGAGAGAGAGAGAGAAAGAAAAAAAGAAAAAATATATATATAAAGTAAAAGATAGGGGCACCTGGGTGGTTCAGTCAGCTAAGTGTCTGCCTTCAGCTCTGCCCATGATCCCAGGGTCCTGGGATCAAGACCTGCATTGGACTCCCTGCTCATCAGAGAGACTGCTTCTTTTTTTTTTTTTTTCCCCTAGATTTTTTTTTTTAATTTTTATTTTTTTATAAACAAATTTTTATCCCCAGGGGTACATGTCTGTGAATCGCCAGGTTTACACACTTCACAGCACTAACCATAGCACATACCCTCCCCAATGTCCATAACCCCACCCACCTTTCCCGACCCCCTCCCCCCAGCAACCCTCAGTTTGTTTTGTGAGATTAAGAGTCACTTATGGTTTGTCTCCCTCCCAATCCCATCTTGTTTCTTTTCTTCTTTTTCTGCCCCCCTAGTCCCCCATGTTGCATCTCCACTTCCTCATATCAGGGATAGTTGTCTTTCTCTGATTGACTTATTTCACT
>PISX010034337.1:0-14093 GCA_004024625.1 Mellivora capensis
GTGTGTTGGAGAGGATGTGGAGAAAGGGGAACCCTCTTAGTTGGTGGGAATGCAAGTTGGTGCAGCCACTTTGGAGAACAGTGTGGAGATTCCTTAAGAAATTAATAATAGAGCTTCCTTATGACCCTACAATTTCACTACTGGGGTCAATGACATTTTTGAGTTTAATATTTTCTTAAGGTCATGATCCCACAGTCCTGGGATCAAGCCCAGCTCCCTGCTCAGCCCAGAGTCTGCTTCTCCCTCTCCCTTTGCTATGTGCTCTCCCTCTCTGTCAAGTAAATAAACAAAATCTTTAAATTAAATTAAATTTTCTTGAGGAACCTAAGGTCCTTCAAAGTTCCCATGGTTTAACATTACCTGACATTAGGAGATTTCATTAAGCTGTTTATTATTTGGGAGAATAGAAGAATTCTTATTTTTGTTTTGCATGTGCTCTGGACAAGGGAATTCAAGGCATAATACTTCATTTAATATTCTCTCACAGATTTTGTTCTATTAAAATGAGAAATTCAAATGAATTATAACTAGCATTCAAGGAATAATAACTGAATGGGAAAGCTATAATAACTCTGGTTGGACAGATGGCAAATCTAAATATTCTGAGATTAAGAAGAGAATTAAAAAGGACCTCAGAGATCAAATAGTCTGTTTTTGTTTTACACAAATACATTGATTTCTTCCATTTTATCTTACATACAGTTTCACTTCCTACTTCCTAAGGAATTCTCTACCTCCTAAGTCAGTCAATTCTAACTTTGGAATATTCTAAATGTTAGAAAAGTCTTTTTGGCAAAAATATAAACTATCCATAGTTTTCTCCTGATGTTTCTCTCTTTAAATTCTGGTTTGGCTCTATCCGGTGGCAGTAGTAATTCAAAGAATTAACCTGAAGGCTGAAATGGAGTGTCATATAGGTCTACTAAGAGGCCTAAAAGTCCACCATGAAAATGATGGGTTCTGAGGACTGGGGATACAAATACAGTACATTTCATGATAAATTAACCCATTAAAGAGTATGAAAACACATTCAATGGATAAAATTTCTTCTGTGTCTATAATTTTGGTTTTGGCTTTAATTTTCATTTACAAAGTTTTCTGAGGAAGTTTTTCTCTTCCTTCACACAATACTATTATATGAATTTGAGAAAATTAAAATTATTTTGAAAAATAGGTACTATAAAACCAATGACATTGCTATTTACTAAGTTATAGTGGTAGCGGCAGTGATGGGCTTGCTTTTTTAAATGAAGATTTTCAGAAGAAAAGGAAACACATTAATCAAGATGAGGGGTTGGGAGAAAAAAAATCCAGGACCAGTGTATCTTAAATCATAAAGTACACAGAATTATTGGGGACCTCCTTTAAATGCAGATTCTGTGTACCCCGCCCCACCCCTGACTGACCCTCATTCATTAATATGTATTTCTATGTTTTATTCCCAGTAAAAGTCCACATTTTGGGAATCATAGGTTTGGCTCCAAAATAAGAGTCTAAATCTAACATAAAACAAAAATGTTAATATTGAAATGTTAATGATGAATGTTATTTTGTAAACACTATAAATAGAGGAAGAAAGGGTACCCAGGTGGTTCAGTCAGTTGTGTCTGACTCTTACTTTTAGCTCATGTCATGATCTCAAGGTCCTTAGATTGCGTGCCGGTGGGCTCCACGCTCAGTGGGGAGTCTGCTTAAAGATTCTTGTCCTCTGCCCCGCCTGCCACTTGTTCATACTTTCTCCCCCTCCCCCAAATAAATAAATAAATCTTTTTTAAAAAGAGAGGGGCAATTTGGGAAACATAAAAGTCTATTGATAAGAATACATTTATACATATGTACGTATAAGAATATAAAGAAATATAAGACCGTCTATCCATTTACAGATTATAAAAATACATAAAGAGATCAAACGTCCCTTTAATTATCTTAATACTTGACAGGGATTTGAAAAGCCAAGTACACAAGCAATTAGGAGGAATATCCAAAAGAGAGGAAGGACAATATCAGAAGGCTAATGCTGGCTCACTTACTTGGGCAGTATTACTTCAATAATAAGACGGATTTTTCTCAAAGGTTCTCAAAAACAAAAACAATCCATGTGCTTCAAAAATCACACTTTGGCTGAATTACAAGTAGTAGTACTTGGGAAAATTTTATATCAAAGGCTGGATATAGTAGAAGTTCGTACTACTATTTGCTATCTATGTGACTATGGTCAAGTTGCTTAGATCCCAGGAGCCTCAATTTTCTTGCCTTGTAAAATCATAGTATCTGTCCTTTTCTGCTTCAAGATGCTATTGTGTGGATCAAATGAAAAATGAGTGTACTTTGGAAATGTATAAACACTATCATATGGATGGTATATGGGTATATTCAGATTTAACAACAATTAAATCCACAGAAAGACAATGGCTTTGGGAGAAATAATGGCAGGTTTTGGAGACACCTTTAATCTCGAACATTTCTGTAAGAGGGGTAAGAACCATTGAGAGGTATGACTTAAGACATACAGGCACAAAGTAAATTTTCACCTTCTGAATGGGTTTTGTTATGACTCCTCACGTGCAGTTAATGAGTCTATCACCATAACCATAACTGACTCTGGGAAGAACAAACACTGGGACACCTTAGCTGCTCAATTCTGAAATGTATCCCAACCATCTGCCATTATTATGAGGTTCTCATTATTCTTATCAGTTCTCACCACAGAGTCCTAGTAATTTGTGTGGCGAACACAGCCTTAAAGTTCTCAGCTTAATTCAACTTTAGATAGGCTTATTCCTGACCCTAATACCTAGCTAGATCTTCCTTTTCTTGGAGCATTTACTTTAAAAACTTTGAAACTGCAAATTCCTTCTCTGCCCCCTTTGAAATGTAAATTTTTTTTAAAAAGCTACTGTCAATCCAGGACTACCTGCCTCAGGGATCTGACAGCCATCCCTCTTGACATTTCAACATCAAGGAAGAGAGTTCTCCTATCTCCCAACTCTGTGGGAGGACAGGAGCCGAACTTCAGTGTAAATTTTACTCCAACTTGTAAAATTACCTCCCATCACAAAAACTGGAGAAAATTTACTTTTCTTTTGGAAAAAGCAAATTAACAAACACAGATGGCCTGTGGTTTCTCTCACCCCAGTGCTTACAAATCTCCTTATCCTTTGTTTCAGAGGAAATGAGTTCAGAGTTTAGTCTGATCTCCCTCTTGACTACAATAAATAAAACCTTGAATAAAAACTTCCTTACCTCTTTAACTTTGGCATATGCAGTTTTTGCTTCGACACTCAGGAACCTGTTTAGGACAAAAAAAAAAAAAAAAAAAAGTTGCAATTTGCAATCACGGAAACAGCAGACCAGGAATGGTAGGACTTGATAAAGATAGAATGTAAACAAACTCTACTTTATGAAAAGGTTGCTGTCAGTCATAGGAATTTGCACGAAGCTTGGAATCAATACATTTAAACAAGGTCTAAATATAATTGGTCTTGGGCAAGGAAAATTTTTGTGCAAAATTACAACACTGTCTAATACAACCCGGACTGTGTATTCCAGATTGCTGAAACTCATTCAACACATGGCTGATAGCTGGGGCTTTGGCAAACATGAAAGAATGTTAAAGAAAATGTTGCCATCTGGTAAAAGAGAGAAAGGTGGTAGGCTGCAGTCTTTTTCTTTTTTTTTTTTTAATGAGACTTTACATATTCTGTTAGACCAAAATGAGCATATCCAGATAGGGGGGAAAAAAAAAAACAACTTATTTTTTATTTTAATAAATTTAAATATGAAGGACTTCATTAGGTTACTACGCTCTCACCACTCTTCCATTACTATTTTTAACAAGTTACATTTCCGTGTGATATGTTAATGAAGACATGATTTGGCATATGCACTGGTCTGTGTGAGCACAGAGTGTAGCTGTAACTGTTTCTTGTAGCATGTTGCCTTTCCATTAAGGCAACTGTAGATGATCCTTCAATGGATATATTCATGTATCATGGCTCATCATGGCTGATGAGTTTTAAGCAAGCCTAAATATAAATCTCAAGTCATTTTTAAATTACCCTGTAAAGCATCTATCCTGTTTTTTAAATTAGTGCCATACTGTTCAATCTCATTACTAAGTAATGGCAGTTTGTCCACTTGAAAGTCATTTAACTTTGCCTCCTTCTGTCATGTCTGACTGCTACAGAGAGTCCGAGTTTACCATTAAAGACTGTGTGATTAATATCCATAATTATAAGATATGACTGAATTAAAATCAATAACCCCTTTATTTGCAGTACATATCTCTTAAGCCTTAATTGCTGATTTGGTAGTTAATTGAGAAAATCCTTGTTAATGATCTGATGTAGCTCTGAGGGAATGTTGAATGAGTGAGAAATTGTTCTCCAGTAGGCATAATTTTCCCAACTGTGTATGGTTGACCCTGGAGAAAGAGGAACAGAACGGGTCATGGAATCAGTGGTTCAATTTCTCTCAGCCATACGGTCATGCATGACCCACATGCTGAAAATAATTAGGAATTATTCATCTTTGTGAGAATCCTGATTAGTAACCCTCATAATATACAGGAAAAAAAAAAACTAGAAAGAATAATATTCCCTAGAATTTATTTTTTTAGGAGCCCACGGGACATACTTTACTACAGAACGCCCCTTAGTTTGTATTTTCTAAATTCATCTGTCTTTTGCTTGTCTACTTCTTGCGTGTGTGTCCCTCAGTGCTTACTTTGCTGCTGAGATAATTGCTCCTGGAAAGGAGATTGTTAATGGTTCTGGCAACATAAATTCTCCAGAATTAAACATCTCATCTCATCTGCATTAGCCTCCTTCTGCTAATTTAAAAGTCATTGCCCTTCACAGCCTTTACAGAAGGCTCTCTCATTTTAAGTATGTGTTATTCAGAAAACAAGTACAGTCAATTCCATGAGATAGTCTCTCTTTAGAGAGGAAAGAGGGGGGAAAAGAAACAATATTAAATGAAGCCCAAAAGGCACTGACCGTTGTCCTAGGTAATTCCAATACAACATTTACACTAATTCTGACAGGCACCGTGAGAAGTGCTTATGACTATTTCCACAGAACAGATTAAAAAACAGGAAGACACTAAGGCTCACAGATTGCCCAGAGACCAATTGCCAGTGAATAATGAAACAATGATTTAAACATGACTTCAAATCAGCATCAGAATGCATCTATAAAATCATCTGTATTTGGAATAAAAACATCAGTGTTGAAAAACATGTTTTGAATTAAATATGCTTGCATGCAAATTGTAATGTGTTTAGGTCAAAACTCTTGGTATGTGTCAAATAATGTATATGCATGTTTCCCAAACTAGTCACCAGGCACTAGGGAATACCTTCAATTTTTAAGAGAAACACAGTGATTGTCAGATTGCCGCAAACTACTAGTGTGAGGTAGTTGAGTTTCAGGCATACATTGTGCTAAAATCCTTTCAGTGGCATCTCTTGGCATAGCTGGATTTTCAGTGACTGATCAGAAGAAAACCAAGTACTAAGCAAAAAAACCAATGTGCAATACAGGAGAAATGCGGGTCCCGGTGGTGTCTGGGGCAGTGCTAATATCTTAGAGGCGTGCCATACTCAAATCCCCTGGTAATTGTGCTTACATAAAGATTAACTGATTTTTTATAATTTATGCATATTATTTTCTTCAGACATCTAATAAGTTGTTAGGACATAAGTACTGACTGAGTTATTTGGACTTCACTGTGTAATAAATGGAACTTTTAAATATTTCTTTTGGTCTGAGGACAGTGACAACATGAGTGAGGATGAAGGACCCCACAAACGAGAAAGTTTGGGAATCTCAGAAAACATTTAGTATCTTCTTCCTCTGTAATAAAGAGGTCTTGTACATGTCACTTAATGATGTGAATAAGACAGAAATCAATAAAGATTTCTCTACTCACGCTCATCTGTCTTACTTTAGAGCTAAAGTCAAGGTAATCTCAGAGAAGACTGCATTTCACAGGAGTATTTAGGGGCGCCTGGGTGGTTCAGTGGTTATGCCTCTGCCTTCAGCTCGGGTCATGATCTCAGGATCCTGGGATCGAGCCCCACATCAGGCTCTCTGCTCGGCAGGGAGCCTGCTTCCCCATCTCTCTCTGCCTGTGTCTCTGCCTACTTGTGATCTCTCTCTCTCTCTCCCTCTGTCAAATAAGTAAAATCTTTTAAAAAAAAAAAAAGGAGTATTTATTTCAAAACAGGTCTCAAGTTGTGCATGTGGCCACACATTCTGAGGCTTTGTGACTGGCCAACTTACCTTGTGAACTGGTAATGGTACTGCTATCGGTGCTGTGTAGTGTAAGGGACAGAAGACTTGAAACCCAATTCCAGTTCTGTCATTTGCTGACAAAACTAGTCAAAAATTAGTCATGCTGCCTTCATCTGAGAATGAATAGAATTCAGTGAGAAGCTCTACTTCCCATACTTCTGTTGTGAGAATTAAAAATCATACGAGCCCATGTTAGCTCTAGGCACAAACTAGATGCTTTATAAACGTTACCGCCTTCCTTCTGAGTTCACCTTGCCATTGCAGAGAGGATCAATAATTAATATTTACACCTCATATCAAATGATTGCCACTATTTCTTTCAATTTTATTCTACCCTGAATAGGCACTATAGATTAGAAAAACTAGTCTCAGAAATTCTCTCCAACACTTCATTCATTATTCAGTAAAGGTTTATGTTGATTCTTGTTGGGTCATTTCTAGCATCTCCCAAATGACACCCCATTCTTAGTCTATTTAATTATGTCCATCCCACAAATATTAAACCAATATCCCCGAAACACAAACTCAAATATATCATCTACCTCTACTCCAAAGTCTTCAGTAGCTCCCCATTGTCTATAGAATTAAGTCCAAATTATTGAGTACAACATCATTAGCCCTCCGTTAGAGATCTCCCTATTTTAAAGCAATATAGTCCAACTGTTAAGAGCAGACTCAGAGTTACACTGCCTAAAATCAGAGCTTTGTGAATTTAAGCAAGGTATTTATCCTTTCCATGCCTCAAATTCCTCATTTGAAATGGGAAAAACAACAGAATGTACCTGAGAATCTGAGATTGTGATTGTGGAGAGTAAATGAGTAAAGGTAAGTACTTAAAACAGTGCTTGGCACAGAATGAATTTTGTCTAAGTGTTAGATTATTCATTTTATTGCTCATACACACTTAATTTCAACAAACAAAACTGCATGATAGCCTCTGAACAAAGCCCACATTTTTGGATGTCTGTGATGCTTATGTTTTTCCTGTATTTAAATTCCCTTTCTAAGCTTATCTCCAGCAAAAATCTTTGCAAATTATATCCGCTTATCAAAAGCCTCTCCATGAAGCTTTCCCATATTTCTTTCTTTTGCCTCTTAGGGGGAATTAATTTCTACCACTCATTTTACTGATCATTTCCCCCCTTGTATTGTTATGTTTATTTTCTTCACAGCTCTAATCATAATTTATAAGCAAATATTTCCTTGTTGGCTAACTATAATTGTATTATTGGTATATTATTAAAATTCCAGAAATCTTTGGGTGTGTTTTGTTCCCCTTGCACATACAGCTATCTTGCAGCAATACCAAAGTAGCCTTGTGCCTTCTGGTCAATGCAATGTGAACAGAATCAAGTGTAAAGCTCTTAGAACATGCCCTTTCTGCTGGCTGAAATGGGGATGCAGTATTAGAACTGGAGCAATCATCTCCTTCCACGAGATTATTTTGGGAATTGAGGTTTTGGCAGAACAAAAAGAGAAGTCATGTGGTTTTCAGACTCTGTGGAGTATCATAGTATGTTTCAAGTGACTACTTCCAGACTTCAAGAAAGAAAGAAATTTCTTATTCTTATTAAAACCAAGGCTGTGGGGCCCCTGGGTGGCTCAGTTGGTTGAGTGACTGCCTTTGGCTTGGGTCATGATCCCAGAGTCCTAGGTTCCTTACTCAGTAAGGGGCCTGCTTCTCCCTCTCCCTCTATCTGCTGCTCTGCCTGCTTGTGTGCTCTCTCTCTCTCTCTCTGCCAAATAAATAAATAAAAATTCAAAAATAAAAAAAATAAAAACCCAGGCTGTTTAAGGAAGGCACGTGATGTGATGAACACTGTGTGTTATACCCAGCTGAGGAATCATTGAACACTACATCTGAAAATAATGATCTACTATATGTGGGCTAATTGAATTTAAATTTAAAAAAGAAAATAAAAAAAGAAAACCAAGGCTCTGTGGGATTTTCTGCTACTTGTAATCAAACCTAATTCAATTAATGCACATTCAATTCATAATCAATCAAATTATTTTATTTTACTTAGAACTTTGTAAATCTAAGAGCAAGAGAGATAAAAAGTCCCCTAAATTCCTACTCATGATGCAGTTATTGCACAAAATCCCAAAATATAATACACTTGACCCTTAAAAAATGTGGAGATTCAAGGCGCCAATTCCTTGCACAGTTGAAAATCTGCATATAACTTTCTGACCCTTCCAAAATAGCCTACAGTTGATTGGAAGCCTTACCATAACATAGAGTCAATTAACACAAATCTTCTGAGTTTTTTATGCATTTTTTACTGTGATCTTACAATAAAATAAAGAAAATATTAAGGAAGAGAACATACATTTAGAGGACTATACTGAATTTATCTAAAACAAACAAACAAACAAACAAACAAAAAAACCACGTATCAGTGGTCCCATGCAGTTCAAATACATGTTATTCAAGGTCCACTGTATATTAAGATTCCATTTATTTATTATTTATTTTTTTATTTTTAAGATTCCATTTGTTTTAAACATGGAATATATTACCAACCTCTTGAATTAAAATGAGATTACTTTGCATTTTATTTAGCATACATTAAACGTATTTTGCCTATTTCAGTGGGATTTAGCAATTTTATTTGGAAGAAATATTGACTCCTGGTGATCTAAGCTGGATCAATCATAGTCTTTTCCCAGCAACCAGAAGGCTGAGCAAAGGTGCACAAAGTTAGAAAGTGGTAGCTGAGTCATGCCAGGTCAGCACTGTAGCAAATGACCCTAAGTTCCTGCTGCTGAGACCCCAGGATACTCATGCTCCTGCTGGCAGCAGAAATTTTTAGTAGCCTTTCTAGATTCATCCTCCCTTCCCGAGTGCTAACTGTATCCTAATGCCCCATTCATGTAATTGGGATGGCATTATCCGATCTCTAGTTCAAGATGTGTCCTAATTTGCTGAAGCCAACAACATAATTCATCCCCATGCACAGTTTCAGAATTAGGGGTGGGTATGTAACCTAGACCCAGGCTAGGTGGGCTGGACCTAGCTCATAGCAGCTCTCTAGAGCCAACTGCTAAATTTCTTCAAAGTCTGCAAGTTAGTAGTCAAGACTAATACACAGAGTTGAGTCATTATTAAAAACTAAATTATGAACTCATACTTAAGTTATATGAAAATACTTTAAAATACAACAATTCCTAATCATTTTATATTATCTTACTGCACTTTGTTAGAATTGATGTTCTTCAGATTTTGACATTTATTGTATCTGTATAGTGGGAATTCTACATAATGTTGTGCTACTACATACCTTTTCTCAACTCTGGTCAGTGACATCATGCTGATAGCTAAATAATATATATTTTTCCAACATTTTAAAACTGTTGTCCAAATGACAAGTAATTTACTCCCATCACCAATGAATGAATTGGTGAGGTTTCCCAACAGCTAGGATGTTTTCAAATCATTACTGGATTGCAACCATAGGTTGGCTACAGATATGAGAGTTTGGCAAAAGTTAGTAATTCTGAGAATTAATTGGTCATATGGAATTTACATTGAAGAGTGCTGTGTATTTTTTTATTTGTGAATTGTGGGCCAGACATCTTTTCCATGAGCAAAATTTATAATGATCTTATGTACATATACATGGTTATATTTTTTCAGAGAGCTGATCTTAATCATTTAGCAGCAAACCAATGCCTAAACCAAGTAGTTAGTGTATGATTTTCCATGAATGAACAAGTGCTAAAATTAGTCCAGTCACAGGGAAGCTTGGGACTTTTATTCAGTGATTAAAATAGACAAGTTTCTTTCTCTCTCTCTCTCTCTCTCTCTCTCTGCCTCCCTCCCTCCCTCCCTCCCTCAAATACACACACACACACACACACACACACTCTCTCTCTCTCTTAATATAAACCAGGAAGAATGAACCTCAGAAGCCCATGGCTGCAGTCCTATGACACAACAGAAGGAGTCAACTTTAGAGTAGTACAAAGGCAGGAGAGAAACAGAAAGAAGCTAATTTCTTGGTGAACGTTTTGAGGTGCTGGATCAAACCCAACACTGTAGCAGCCATATTAGTCAAAGAGTTTCCTCTTGGTTTAGGCAGTTAGAGTTGGAATTTATCCTTCGTGAGACCTAATTATCTAGCTATTTAACTTTGTAAATGATCTCATTTTCCTTTCAAGAAACATTCCTATTTTTCCTTCATTTTTTTTAACCAAAAAAAAAATGTTTTTAACCAAAGTTTGTGACTCAATCTTCTAAAAGAGAAGGCAGGAGTTTTTGAAAAGGAAAGAATTGTGATATATTGTTCTCATAGAAGGTACAAACTATCCTGAAATACACAGAAGATACATTCTCAAGAGAATGGACTGGGAGGCACAAGGGTCAAGGATTTGGAGCGAGTCCTGCTTTTCAAGAGTCTCCAGGTTGTTGTGGACAATATACTTAAGTTGGTAGAGACTGTATTCTTGTACTCAGGCCCTAGATCCCAATAGGAAGGCTTCCTAGCCTTCCTAGCCTTTTGTACCATCAACTTTATGTCCCTGAAATTATAGCATAATAATATTTTATGATTGTGAAGTCACTCAGCAAGGCAGGTCACCTGTATCTAACATCTCCGTTTCATGTACAATTTTTTATTATGCCACTGTCTGCAGATTATCAAGTAATTAAAATGCTTATTATCGTGTTTACATTATATACAGCATAGCCACATCATGATGGCCAGTGTGTGGGAATGCAGCATCAGAAGGCCTAGTCAGGTACCATCAGAACTGTGTCTACTGCTTTCATCCACAGACACCTTAACAAACACAGAATTAGATAATAGGAGTAGAGCAAGGGCCACAGATCCTTAGAGAAATTTATCTTTTTTTTCAATGTGTTACGTGGTTAACATGCAACAAAAGTACTAGGATACTTTCCCATCTTCCAAGGACAGAAAAGTTCTAGCCCAGGATGGTACAGAACAGTGAATTAGCCAGTCAAGTTACTGATTTTGCTTACTAGAGAAACAACAAAGGATGAAAAATTCTAGGACTATGACAGTATCTTTACTATATCTAATGGTACAGAGTAATTTAAAGTGAGACAACCCTAAAAACAAACCTAGCCTACCACAGGATTTAGGTGTGATCCTCAGTTCCTACATGTTACCAAGCTGAAACAAACAAAGAAAACCCTATCTTTTGTCACCACAGAGCTGAAGCTAACTAAATATCAAATACAGAAATTGATTCGGGGGGGGAGGGGCCTGGGTGGCTCAGTGGGTTAAGCCTCTGCCTTTGGCTCAGGTCATGATCCCAGGACTGGGATGGAGCCCACATCAGACTCTCTGCTCAGGAGGGAGCCTACTTCCCCCTGCTCTCTCTCTGCCTACCTTTCTGCCTACTTGTGATCTCTGTCTGCCAAATAAACAAATAAAATCTAAAAAAGAAAGAAAGAAAGAAAGAAAGAAAGAAAGAAAGAAAGAAAGAAAGAAAGAAAGAGAAAGAAATTGATTCCAGGGGTGCTTAACTAAAATACCAATTAAATTCACTACCTCACTAATTCTTTTATATGGAAGATATACTGAGAGGAAATTAAGGAACCCTGATCATTAAAATAAGGGTATCCGGGAGCATTCAAAGGATCTGGAGCCTCCTAATTCCTCAAATTACTCTGTAATGTTTCCGCTGTGTCTTTCTTGCTGTACAGATCTAAAAATTTGCCCAATTCAAACATTTATAACCTCTCAACTCCTCCAATTAGTGAAGTACAAAATCAGAGTAGAGAATAAAAGCACTACACCCAAAGTAAGTTTTGTAGATTTAAAAGCTTTTATTATAAAAAAAAATGGGAATTTGTAGAGGATTACTTTGCAAACACTCAATCATGAAGAGGAGAATGTGATTTTGGATCAGGCTTAAGTCTTTGCTACAGGTGAACACATAACAATTTGGAATTCAACAGCTTGCAGATAACTGTAATTCTAACAATTTATTGGTTTAGTCAAAGCAGACCTAGATCAAAATGTGACTTATGCTAAGTAATATTAAAAAGCCAGAACCCTGATATAAAAGAAGGAAGTCAAAGACTATGGAGAAAGTCATGTTAGATTATATCCATCCTATAGTTTTCACCCACGTATCTCCTCCCTATTTTCATTGCCAGGGTCCAGACAACTCTTAACTATTCTTTCCAATTAGGAAATAACTAATGATGGAAGTCTAGTTTCTCTGGAAAGTGCTTTACCGCACTGAGAATTCTAGGGAACGAGGATAGAATAAAACTGTGATCCATGATCTCACGAGGGATGAAATAAGCCATGCCCAGCAGGGCTGTCTGTGTTATTTCCCTCCAGAAACAAAATATCACCTGCCATAAGATTACACTGTTCCTATGACCTCCAATCTTCCAGATGTCTCAGCTCAAATTAAATCCCAGTAACAGTAAATTTGATTATTCAAATGTGGCCCTTGTATCTTTCTGAGAATTTATCATTCAGTCATGCTAGATATGGGGCTTGATTACAGTCATTGGGCGTCACTTTGAACATGATGGATCACTGTACTTTGATCTATTTTGTTCTTTTTTACTTGATTCTTAAACCCCCCCACACACACACCCTTGTTTCCTTAATCCAAAAATGTCCCCACCTAATAAGATTTAAACTGTCCCATGCATATGTACTTCCTTCCCACAAGAGCACAATTTCCAGTTACATCAGGCAACCCAACCAGAGTTCTTTGCCCTAGAGAAATAACCCAAAACTTCCACTTTGCCTTCCCAGCGTAATAACTTGTACTAAAAACTAAAGGGAGCCAGTATAGGCATTTGTTATTTTCCTTGTGCTGGTAGATTATTAACAACAGCTTTCTGGGGGAAAATATATCTTGATTTGTAGTGTTTGTTGATTTCCATAAACACTTCCACCATGGCCACCTCCGAGCTACCAAAGTCAAGTCATTGAACTGCAGAAAGAGATGTACACCATCAACTCTGTAAGGAAATACGAAATGGGTCCAGCACACCTCTATAACTTTACAATCAGGAATTGGGGAGATCCTGGAGTTTGATATCCTATTGATTCTTGTCTTAGGCATATTTAGCTCATTTTCATTTACCCCTTACCCTCAAAATCTCCCTCACTGGTAGAATTCACTCTGGTTTTGTAACAACAGGAATTAATGCAAGTATCAAGCCAGGATCCAACAGTCTCCCCCAAACTTTTTTATCTCTCTTTCCCTATAATATTTACTAAATTAACCCATTCAATTTGAAGAAATATTGGAATGATTTTCATAGTATATACATTTACTGTTTTAATAGCATCATTTTCTTAATCTTCCTCTTCTTTAAGAAGGGGGTTGCTCTGTTCAGAAACATAGGTGATATAGGAGTATCTGGTTGAGTCTCAGATCTCTCTGTCAGACTGTAATTCTTAAGGGTTTTTCTGAAAATCCAGTAGAGCTTAATTAATTTAATCAAGTAGGGATAGTCACTTTTTAAAAAAATTTCTTTTCAGCATAACAGAATTCATTGTTTTGCACCACACCCAGTACTCCATGCAATGCATGCCCTCCATAATACCCACCACCTGGCTCCCCCAACCTCCCCCCCCCCCGCCCCTTCAAAACCCTCAGGTTGTTTTTCAGAGTCCATAGTCTCTCATGGTTCACCTCCCCTTCCAATTTCCCTCAACTCCCTTCTCCTCTCCATCTCCCCATGTCCTCCATGTTATTCCTTATGCTCCACAAATAAGTGAAACCATATGATAATTGACTCTCTCTGCTTGACTTATTTCACTCAGCATAATCTCTTCCAGTCCCATCCAT
>PISX010034338.1:0-14139 GCA_004024625.1 Mellivora capensis
TACTCTCCTTAATACCCATCATCAGGCTCACCCAACCCCCACCCCCTTGCTTCTAAAACTCTCTATTTGTTTCCCAGAGTCCATAGTCTCTCATGGTTCATCTCCCACTCGGATTTCTCCCCCTTCATTTTTTCCCTTCTCCTAATGTCTCCCATACTAGTACTTTTGTTCCACAAATAAGTGAAACCATGTGATAATTGATTTTCTCTGCTTGACTTATTTCACTTAGCACAATCTCCTCCAGTCCCATCCAAGTTGATGCAAAATTTGGGAATTCATCCTTTCTGATGGGTGAATAATAGTCCATTGTGTATATGGACCACATCTTCTTTATCCATTCATCTGTTGAAAGGCATCTTGGCCCTTTCTACAGTTTGGCTATTGTGGACATTGCTGCTATGAACGTTGGGGTGCATGGGACCCTTCTTTTCACTACATCTGTATTTTTGGGGTAAATACCCCGTGGTGCAGTTCCTGGCTCATAGGGTAGCTTTATTTTAATTTTTTGAGGAACCTCCACACTGTTTTCCAAAGTGGGTACACCAATTTGCATTCCCACCAAGAGTGTAAGAGGGTTCTCCTTTCTCCACAACTTCTCCAACACCTGTTGTTTCTTGCCTTGTCAGTTTTTGCCATTCTAACTGGTATAAGCTGGTATCCCAATGTGGTTTTGATTTGAATTTCCCTGATGGCTAATGATGGTGAACATTTTTTTATGGGTCTGAGATGAGGTCTTTCTTGATGTTTTTCTTTGGTTTGTGCCCATTGGTGTTTCTGGGATGGTGGCTTCTCAAACAATCAGTCATACAAGAGGGAAGACAGCAACTCAGGGAACTCACCACAATGTTGTTCCTTAGGTGCTGACACCTCTAGCCTGTCTGCCTTCTACTCTTTCATGGTGTTTTTATGTTGTGTTATATACAATGCCCAAGATTTTCGCTCTACTTTTCAAAGTACAAATTCTGCCATTGTAAAGATGATACCCAATAGAGGCTGAAAGACTCTCCTGTTGAACTGTCTGATGCTTGCCTCCATGCGTGAGAGTGGCCAGCTCTGGTCCAGATGTGCTTGCACAGGTGGAAGGCTGATGGGCACCTTTGCTGTCTAAGTTCCTGCAAATTAAAACGACAATCATTTCCTGAGTTCTCAGCTCGTTAGACCTAAGGATGGAAGTAGAGCAGTGAGGTAATGGTGGTGTTGAGCCTTCATTTCTCTGATGGTATTTGGTTGATGATGCTAGTCCAGTGTCTTGTTTCTTCAGATTTCTTAGCTAATGTACCACATGTTGGTATTCTGGGTCAGATAATCACATTTCTCCCACAACAAACACTTTGGAATAATTCAAATCTATTGACTTGATAATTTCCCTGATTAAATCTGGATGAGCTTATGGAGTTGAAAGCAGCCTGAGACAGGACAGTCTATGATGAGTGACTATAGGGGAATTATCAGGGTATCCAGGATGCCAGTCTTGGTGACTGAGAGGTCAGTTGATCCCTTTGTTAGAAATGGAGAAGCCAAGAGGAAAAGTTCCTGTTTTGGGTTGAATCATGTCCTTCCAAAAGGTATGTTCATGTCCCAACACCTGGTGTATATGAATGTGACTTTATTTGAAAATAGAGTTTTTGCACATGCAATCAAATTTAAATAAGGTCACACATGATGAAGGTGGGCTTTGATCTAGAATGCTCAGTGTTGTTATAAGAAGGGAAAACAGAGATAAACAGACACAGATACAAGAATACCAGGTGACCACAGAGACAAAGATTGGGACAATGATGAATCTATAAGCCAAAGAATACCAAGGATTGGGTCCCCATAGCTCAACCAGTCAGACATCCAAGGCTTGATTTCAGCTCAGATCATGATCTCAGGGTTCTGAGATTGAGCCCCACATAGGCTCCAAATTCGGCATGGATCTTAAGATTCTCTCCATCCCCCACTGTTCTTCCTCTCCTCTCTCTAAAAACAATCAAACAAACAAAAATCATGCTAAGGATTGCTGGCAACTCCAGAAGCTAAGAGAAAATCCTAGAATCCTAGGTTCTCCTTTAGGACCTCCAGAGAGAGGGTGTCTTGGGTGATACCTGATTTTGGACTATCCTCCAGAACTGTGAGAGAATAAGTGTCTTGTTTTAAGTCCCCAGTGTGTGGTACTTTTTACAGCAGCCCCAGGAAATGAATACAACCACTTTTGGTGGGAGAGACATATTAATTGTAAATCTCCAAGTAGATATGTCAGGATTGGCAATGGGTGGTATAGGATTCTACTTGGAGAGAGGACTCAGAGCTTGATACTCTTTGACAGTTATCTTTTTGGTGGTTCAGTTGAAGTACCATGAAATTTAAAGGGGAGATGGGTAAAAAGGGAATTAAAGGTAAAAGACTTTGAATTTAGAAGAGTCAGAATAGTAATGGTCACTGACATGTGAGCATATCCATGCTGAATAGGTTCATGAAAGCTACATGAAGGCCATTTCAAGCAGGGAGTGGCCAATAGCATGGCTCAATGCAGGCTGCCTGGGAAAATGCTCTGCAGGAAAAGTGCAATGTCCAGAACTGCTAGTAGTTCTTAGCATTTACTCGGTGCTTTCCAATTTGCTAGGAATTTTCACATTCTCAATCTTTTTTATTTCCCATACCACTGAGGGTCAACATTATTGTTAACATACAAGTGAGCACACTCTGGAACAAGGAGGTTAAATTCTTTTCTTGAAATGCCACAGTTTTAAATGGTGGGGCCAAAATGTAGACTTAGACATATAGATTCCAAAATTATGTTCTTTCCATGGGACTTTGGGCTATTTTTGAACTGCTTTTAATAAGTCCTTACTCTTGGTGTGCCTGGGAGGCTCAGTCATTAAGTGTCTGCCTTCGGCTCAGGTCATGGTCCCAGGGTCCTGGCATTGAGCCCCGCATCAGGCTCCCTGGTCTGCAGGAAGCCTGCTTCTCCCTCTCCTACCCCCCCACCTGTGTTCCTGCTCTCACTGCCATTCTCTCTCTAATAAATAAACAAAATCTTTAAAAAAAAAAAGGCAAGTCCTTACTCTTACCAGGTGAAGAGTAAAGGTTACCAAAAGGCAGTGATCCACTGCTCTTAATAGGTTAGCTTGCTGAGAATACAAATGTCTCCTCACTGTGATTACAAGTTTATCTTTATAACTCAAAATTTTAAGGTGTGAATAATGTTAAAAATTTAATTTCACAAGAATTACAGGGTTTGCTCCCAAAAGGCCATAATTAAAAAGAATTTTAATGTTTGAAAATAGAAATTGGCTCAAACTGTTTTAGGTTTCCTTGTATTTTCAGCAGCCGGAGCAGGGATTTGTTTAGTGTTCAAATACTTAAAGAAGACATAGTAAATCCAATTTTGGAAGCTTTCTTTCTTTCTTTTTTTAAAGATTTTATTTATTTATTTGACAGACAGAGATCACGAGTAGGCAGAGAGGCAGGTGGTGGGGGGGAAGCAGGCTCCCCGTTGAGCAGAGAGCCTGATGTGGGGCTCGATCCCAGCACCTGAGATCATGACCTGAGCCAAAGGCAGAGGCTCAACCCACTGAGCCACCCAGGCGCCCCTCATTTTGGAAGCTTTCTACTGCACATGTTTAGTGAGCAGGTACATGGTTGTGTGTTTGGGAGTGTGAAGGAGTGGCTGAAATGTGACCTACGGCTTCTGTGTTTGGGCTTCTAGTGCTCTCAGTTATATCCTCATCACAATCACTATACCTAGTAAGTTTAGGTTCCAGAAAATTCCCACCAAGAAGAAATGGTTTGGGGGCAGCCTTCAAGAACACCAAAGGAGCATTGGAGTGTCCAGCTCCAGACTGGGAGAATGTTTCCATGAAAGGGTGAGAGTCACACCTTGTGCAGAAGAGGGTAGGGGGTTGTTGAGCAGGGAGCGAGCACGTTTGTTCCCACTGATTCTGGGTGCAAATGCAGGTGAACCTATGCAAGATGTCCTACCCTTTGTGTAAGGTGAGCTTGTGCGTGAAAGTCCTTCTAGAATGAACTAGTTCTCAGTATGGAATAATTAAATACGCTGCTTGCTCTGCACTGTATTTTACCTCACTTGTAATGACTTCAATCCATTTTGAGCTTTTGTACATTGAGAATACTCTTCCTCATAATTTTATTGTTTTCTCTGTCATTCTGTCATTTTCTTCCCGTTTTCCCTTTTAGGGAGTATTCTCTGTTCTCTGGGTGACTGAAATCTCTATCTGGCCTGTCTCTTTCAGCTTCTGTCATTCATCCTTCTAGGCTTGTCTTCTGTGTCTCCCCCTTTTCTTGGAGGCTTTTCTTTTCATGTTCCCCACTTAGGTTCTTTGTCCGTTTATCCAGTGGTAACCACGGATCCCAATGCAGGCAGCAGTGCAGGGTGGTGACATCTCACTTAGCAGGAAGGTTGGGCTGTTCCCAGTGCTTCCCTCAGAGGGAGGACAAGTAGTGAGGAAGAGTTCAGAGACCAGAGACAGCCTGTTGGAGAATGTCCTGAGCTGGTGGCAGTTTGGATCTTTCAGAGGAAAGACGGTCCTCACAATTCCAGCTCTGCAGAGAGGACGGTGGCCCGGCTCCTGCTGAAGAAGCATTCCTGCTCCCTCCTTTTTCAGTTATGTTGCTTTTCTGTAAAATCCTATTCTGACAGGTGTTCATTCTCATTTACATGTGTGATTCCTTACAAATGCTTGATAGTATATCTTTTTTGCCTAAAGTTAGCTTTTCCAAATGTGATTTTATCAGCCACTTTCATCCTTTTAAAAAAATACTCTTCATTATTTATATTATTTTCATATTACGCCTTTGTTTCCTCATTTCTTGTCATCATAGATATAATATTAGGAACAACACTGTCGTATAAAAATATGTTCAATGTAAAGAATCATGGAAAAGTGAAGGGTCATGATATTGACATCTTTAACTAGACCTGGACAGAACCTCGGACTCTACCCAACTGCGTACCTTTCTCTCTATTTGGATCTTGACTTTGTTATAATCAGCCTTTTGATATCATTTTTAGTTTTTGCTATGATTTGTTACTGTAACTATAGTCTTACCACCCATATTTGAATTCATAAACAGTAATTTGTTCTACCTGTTTTTTAGCTTTATGTAGAGGGAAGGATTACTTTGTAATCCTTGTAAATCTGCATCATTTGCTTAGTACTTTGTGTGGAAAACACTATTTCTATTTGTTTAGCTGAAGTTGGTTTTTACTAGGCTCTACACCCGGTGTGGAGCCCAGCACAGAGCTTGAACTCATGACCCTGAGATCAAGAGTCAGATGCTTAACGAGTGAGCCATCCAGATGGCCCTGTTTCGCTATAGTTTTTCTCATATTGTTGTAGAATACTTGTTTGTGAAAACAGGGCACAATTTACCTAGGTTGCTGTTATAAGTGTTAGGATTGTTTCTAGTTTCCATTAATACAAACAATGATGCTGTTGACCATTCTTACATGCG
Organism: Mellivora capensis; assembly: GCA_004024625.1. Classification (NCBI taxonomy): domain Eukaryota; kingdom Metazoa; phylum Chordata; class Mammalia; order Carnivora; family Mustelidae; genus Mellivora; species Mellivora capensis. Next base: position 5,458 of record PISX010034338.1, read on the forward strand.
TATCTTGGAGTAGGTGCTTGAGTGTTATCCTAGATAATATGCCATCTAGGATGTGAGTGTGGGTCAGCATTGCTAGGTAATGCCGCACTATTCTCAAAGCCATTTGAGCGTGTAAGGCTGCCAGTGAGTGAGGTCTGGGATGCAAAGCATTAATAGCAGGACTGTGATTCCCTCTCTCTTCAAAGGACACCTGGACTATAGTGTCTGCCTGTTCTCCCTCCAACTCTCAGGAGGGGATCTAACTGGGATGGGAATAACTGAGAAAATTCAAATCTAAGAACATTTTCAGCAGGAAGTAGTTTATCTCTTTTGGCTGAACATGATAAATGAAATTGAAACTTATGGACCTATGAGAAATAACCATAAACCCATCAGCTTCCTTCTATTTTTCTGTAGTGATTATTTTAATTATCCAGGTAAAGTCAAAATCATTTGGAACTTAAATGCAAAGACTAGTTGAATTTAAATAAACCATGTATGTTTTATGAAAAACACAGATAATGTTTTTTAGGATTTTATTTATTTATTTGAGAGAGAGAGAGAGAGAGAGAGAGGGCAAACATGAGAAGGGGGTGGGGCAGAGACATAGGGAGAAGCAGATTCCCCGCTGAGCAGGGAGACTGATACAGGGCTCAATTCCAGGACCCTGAGATCATGACCTGAACCAAATGCAGATGCTTAACTGACTGGGTTCCCCAGCATTCAAAACACAAATAGTTTTGTTTTTAATTTTATTTTTTCAGTGTTCCAAGATTCGTTGTTTATGCACCACACCCAGTGCTCCATGCAATACGTAGATAATTTTTAAAAATTGTTTGAGTACATCATTAAAACCTGTGGCTATAAATTGAAGAGTGTTTTAGAGGATTTGAAGTTTTTTTTCTTTAGCACATTAGAAGTTTGGTTGCCCTCCTTTATATTTATGGTAAAAATAAGAATTGTCTTAGTATTAACTCTGTGATCCCATATATATCTATATAGGATATCTATCCCATATCTATATATCTACCCCATATCTATATATATCCCATATCTATATATAATATATATATATATATATATTAGCTCTGTGATCCCATATATATTATCCATATAGGTATATATGGATATATGTCCATTATATATTATGGACATATCCATTATATATATATATCCATATATATATGGATATATGTCCATTATATATATCCATGTATATATAATACACACACATTATACATATGGAAACAGAGCTAATATATGTATAATGTGTGTGTGTGTATATATTATATATATATGATAGAGCTAATATATATATGGGTTATGAATGAAATTAAGAATTTATTTGCATATTACATTAAAAAATTAAGTAACTGAATGGACTCTTACTTATAGATGTAAATATTTGGGCAATTGTGAGGAAAAACTCTTAAGTGTCTTGGAAACTACGTCGGTCATTCACAGATGAGACTCAGGTGGTTGGGGAAATCTAGGGAATTATTTGTCCTCTGTTGAATATGTGAAAAAACAAAAGAAACAGATGAGGTCTCCTCCAGCATTGTCCTTGATCATCATTCTCCCTGAGGACGGCCATCTCTGGACAGCTCAGTGACAGGGGCTCATTAACAGTGTGGGGCCTCGGCTCCTCAGGGATGTCAGCCAGGGAAACACATTTGGTTCTCAGTGCCAGCCCAGCCACTGCTGAGTGTCACAGCACCCTCTCCTGTGCTCATAAGGGTCTCCCTGTCATACAGGCGAGTCACTGCTTTCGGGAAACCATAGTGGAGTTTGCAATTGTCTTCATCTCCTAGATGAAGACGTCCTAGAGGCAAAGTGCAGATCTCTGTACCACATGAAGATACGTGAAGTCATTCTGAGCAAGCATCTTTTTGCTTAGGAAAAATTTCTGGATAAGCCAGTGCTGGTATAGTAAACCTTTGCATTTACTGCAAAGAACACAACGGTTTCTACATGTCTGAGTGACAATGCCTTTAGGCATTGTCTTTAGGCAGTGACTTGGAAAGGAGGTAGGGAAATAGCTTAGAACCCACAGAAAGGGTGAACAAAGTGAGTGAAATGGAACTAGGTCTCTGTGTTGCTTTAAGAATTGGAAGTTAGTTAATTTTCAGTTAGAATTGTTCTTGGAACAGAAAAGCTGTATTGGTTTCCATATATAGTCCATTGTTTAAAGGAACAGACCATGGAAATTCACCAAATATAGGAAGTAAATTTAATTGTTCATTATAGGCTCCACCAAGTCATTCCTAGACATTTCATTTTAGTGTAATACATTCATTATACTTGTGTATGCACATGTGGATAATAACTTATTTGAGAATATTTAGTGGCAATAAAATATGGGCTTCAGGAATAGAATAAGAGAGTATGTATATGGGTAAAAGTATTAGACTAGTATTACACTATATGGTAAAAGTATTAGACTATATGTTTCCATGCTTTCTCTTTGGTCCTATTGTCTGTGAAATTAGACAATATTTGTTCTCTATGCATAAAAGTCCTTGTCAGTATTTATAGTTTCTAAGTGGTCATTTTCTCCAAGAGTTACCAAAATATCTAGCATATAAGATATTATGGATTTTTAAAAATGCTATGGTATAAATATCACAGGGGAGTTCCATTTTGTGAATATTGTGTCAGCATTTCTCTATTTTCATGTTATTTTTAGTAAGAAACGATGACCATTCAAGTGAGTACAAATACCAATTTGAAGAAAAAAAAGAAGAATCCTGAATGTTTAATTGATGAATTAGGCAAATGACAAGTTGTGTGTGTGTGTGTGTGTGTGTGTGTGTGTGTGATTGCACTGAGGTGATATGTAAGGTATACTGGGTTCCATCCTTCTACCCTTGCACAGCATCGTGAATGGACTCTTGTGTGAATGCTGTTGGGTCCTGCTCAGACGCTCTTTACCTGGCTGTTGCTCCAATCCTTACCCTATGTGTTAGGAATATGGGCTGCCAGGTGCACAGCCATTCCCTTCTTCAGAGATTTGCCCTCAGCTGAGAGGGAGCCACTTTGCCAGGGGGTCTAAGGAATACACTTGGGGCAGCTCACAGCCAGGGACAGACTCACAGGAGAGACAAAAGGCTGTCAATGCTAAGGCAGGACTAAGTCTGATGTAGTTCATACTGAGGATCCTGTTGTAATATATCTGAGGTCAGCTCAGACCTCTGAAACAGACGCATCATTACAGCAAAGTGATTCAGTCATAGCCCTGAGGCTGTTGATAGTTTGCCAACACTATTTCAGGATTCACTCAGGAACTGGATAGGGCAAGGTTTGTATGTCAAATATATCAGTGAATGTTATGTATTTGAAATATCTTCAATATAAACATTATCTTGAGATATTTGGTCTTTACAATGTGTAGTTGTATACCGAGCAGCTAGTATATGGAAATATGTATTCTTCCACTGAAATTAGACTTATATGTCAGCATTGAACACCTACAGTGATGGCTCTATCCGCTCCCGTGTGCCGGCACTAAATTTTAACCTCTTCCATTTGATGTTTGTTTGCTTAATTATTGTTGTAAAACTGTATTTTTGTGAGATGTCATTTCCTATTATATTATTTTTTTATATTAAAATTTTTAATTTTTAAAATAAATATATAATGTATTTTTATCCCCAGGGGTACAGGTCTGTGACTTGCCAAGTTTACACACTTCACAGCACTCACCATAGCACATACCCTCCCCAATGTCCATAACCCCACCACCCTCTCCCGACCCCCCCTCCCACCAGCGACCCTTAGTTTGTTTTGTGAGATTAAGAGTCTCTTATGGTTTGTCTCCCTCCTGATCCCATCTTGTTTCATTTATTCTTTTCCTACCCCCAAACCCCTATTATATTATTTTTTGATGGTAATTATTACTTAGAATGACAACTTTTGTTTTGTAGAATCTATGTATTGTTATTTTACCTAACAACATTTTTCTCTCTCTAAGTAACATGTGCTTTACATTTTTTTAAAAAAATTAACATATAATGTATTATTTGCCCCAGAAGTACACGTCTGTGAATCGTCAGGCTTACACACTTCACAGCACTCACCATAGCACATACCCTCCCCAATGTCCATAACCCAACCACCCTCTCCCTACCATCTCCCCCCAGCAACCCTCAGTTTGTTTTGTGAGATTGAGACCAGACTGTGTTATGGTTTTACCATAAGAGACTCTTAATCTCACAAAACAAACTGAGGGTTGCTGGGGGGAGATGGTAGGGAGAGGGTGGTTGGGTTATGGACATTGGGGAGGGTATGTGCTATGGTGAGTGCTGTGAAGTGTGTAAACCTGGCGATTCACAGACATGTACCCCTGGGGATAAAAATATGTTTATAAAAAATAAAAATTAAAAAAAATTCAAAGCAAAAATAATACCAAAATGGCTATAAAAAAGTCAAATATATAAAGCTAATACCTGACAAAAATAAAGCAATGGTCACAATTTAATATCAGATAAATTTTAATTAAAGGCAAAAAGCATGAATTGGGTCTAAGAAGGCAATTCATATTAATAAGAGATTTATTTAAAATGAGTAAATAGGGGCGCCTGGGTGGTTCAGTGGGTTAAAGCCTCTGCCTTCTGCTCAGAGTCCTGGGATGGAGCCCCGCATCGAGCTCTCTGCTCAGCAGGGAGCCTGCTTCCTCCTCTCTCTTTGCCTGTCTCTCTGCCTACTTGTGATCTCTGCCTGTCAAATAAATAAATAAATAAATCTTTAAAATGAGAAAAAAAAAAGAGTCTCTTATGGTTTTAAAACTATGAATTCTGTTACACTGAAAAGAAATGAAAAAAAAAAAAAAAGAGTCTCTTATGGTTTGTCTCCCTCCTGATCCCATCTTGTTTCATTTTGTCCTTCCTTACTCCCCAAAGCCCCCACTTTGCCTCTCAAATTCCTCATATCAGGGAGATCATATAATTGTCTTTCTCTGATTGACTTATTTCGCTAAGCATAATACCCTCTAGTTCCATCCACATTGTTGCAAATGGCAATATTTCGTTTCTTTTGATGGCTGCATAATATTCCATTGTATATATGAACCACATCTTCTTTAATCATCCTCTGTTGTTGGACATCTGGGCTTTTTCCATAGTTTGGCTATTGTAGACATTGCTGCTATAAACATTCGGGTGCACGTGCCCCTTTGGATCCCTACATTTGTATCTTTAGGGTGAATACCCAGTAGTGTGATTGCTGACTTGTAGGGTAGCTCTATTTTCAACTTTCTGAGGAACCTCCATGCTGTTTTCCAGAGTGGTTGCACCAGCTTGCATTCCCACCAACAGTGTAGGAGGGGTCCCCTTTCTCGGCATCCTCACCAGCATCTGTCATTTCCTGACTTGTTAATTTTAGCCATTCTGACTGCTGTGAGGTGGGATCTCACTGTGGTTTTGATTTGTATTTCCCTGATGCCGAGTATGTGGAGCACTTTTTCATGTGTCTGTTGGCCATCTGGATGTCTTCTTTGCAGAAATGTCTGTTCATGTTTTATGCCCATTTCGTGATTGGATTCTTTGTTCTTTGGGTGTTGAGTTTGATAAGTTCTTTATAGATTTTGGATACTAGCCCTTTATCTGATATGTCGTTTGCAAATATCTTCTCCCATTCTGTCAGTTGTCTTTTGGTTTTGTTGACTGTTTCCTTTGCTGTGCAAAAGGTAATGTGTGCTTTTTTCAAATATTTTTATATGCAAAGTAATAATTTATGTATGGATTTATAACTTAATTTTTATGTAACATATCATACCATAATAGTTAGTAGGGACACTGTTCTGTGCTCCTGTACCAAGATGGGTGTGTTTCATATTTTCAGCCAGTATTATTTATATAGCTTGTCTAAGAGGAATCAATCTCTATTATTCCATGCAGTAATCTGATGCTTACCTACGCATAGATGATGGGGTTAGTCTAATTACACAATTCTTTAAATGTGGTAAGAATGGAATGAAATGACTGAAATGAAATTTCTTGTTAACCTTAGTCTAAACATATCTTGTCTTTGGGAAGATGTGTTCTGTGGTGGTGCGCACAGATTGGAGACTGATGGATGCTCGGGAGGAGAGGAGGAAGGCAACAAAGTGACCTAGATCAGCAGAACATGCTCTTGAGGATTGATGCGAGAATGCAATGCACAGTCTGGTCTTTCTCATAAGCAGTGTTACTAAAGGATAAAAATTTTCCTGAATGAAATGAGAAAAAAAATAAAAGTAGGATGGTAGACTATGACGTGAGTATTGTAGTTCCCTCCCGGTGTTCTCTCCAACAAGGCACTGGAAGGAATCGTAACAGCAGAGACAATCACATTCTTTTTTTCTATTTTAGTGGACATCTCCATTGCCTCATATTTTATTTTTCAATCTAATATCATATTCATTATTATATATGTTAGATAGATAGTCATTCAGCATCCATATATATATATATATATACACACACACATATAATCTTTTTTAAATTTAATTTTTAATTTTTTTATTAACATATAATGTATTGTTAGCCCCAGGGGTACAGGTCTGTGAATTGCCAGGTTTACACATTTCACAGCACTCACCATAGCACATACCCTCCCCAATGCCCATAACCCAACCACCCTCTTCCCAGCCCCCTCCCCCCAGCAACCCTCAGTTTGTTTTGTGAGATTAAGAGTCTCTTATGGTTTGTCTCCCTCCTGATCCCATCTTGTTTCATTTATTCTTTTCCTACCTCCCAAACCCCTGATGTTTCATCTCCCCTTCCTCATATCAGGGAGATCATACGATAGTTGTCTTTCTCTGATTGACTTATTTCGCTAAGCATAATACCCTCTAGTTCCATCCACGTCATTGCAAATGGCAAGATTTCACTTATTTTGATGCCTGCATAGTATTCCATTGTATATATATACCACATCTTCTTTATCCATTCATCTGTTGATGGACATCTAGGTTCTTTCCATAGTTTGGCTACTGTGGACATTGCTGCTATAAACATTTGGGTGTATGTGCCCCTTTGGATCATTACATTTGTATCTCTAGGGTGAATACCCAGTAGTGCAATTGCTGGGTCATAGGGTAGCTCTATTTTCAACTTTTTGAGGAACCTCCATGCTGTTTTCCAGAGTGGCTGCACCAGCTTGCATTCCCACCAACAGTGCAGGAGGGTTCCCCTTTCTCCGCATCCTCATCAGGATCTGTCATTTCCTGACTTGTTAATTTTAGCCATTCTGACTGGTGTGAGGTGGTATCTCATTGTGGTTTTGATTTGTATTTACCTGATGCCGAGTGATGTGGAGCACTTTTTCACACACATATATAGTCTTATAAAGCAGCAAAGCGTTTGTACAATTTCATCTCGCCAGAGTTTTAACTTTTCTCATTTGCCTTCTTAGTCCTTATGGATAGGATAATGTTAAAATACAGCATTATTTTATTCTAATGCTGCTTTCCTTATTGGTGCTTTCCTTAGATGAGTTAGCATTTCACTTTTGTCCTCCTTCACTTTGGTGTGTCCTTTATGAGGCACATTTGAAAAGTTGCCAGCAATTTATTTAAGACAAGTGTATCTGCATTTGTGTGTGTGTATGTGCATGAGACTGAAACATTTTTTTTCCCTCTTCTGAGCACTTGTGAGTCTGGGGATATTCTCTTTTGTTGCACATTTAGACTCTTTCAAATACCTTTATAATTAATTCTATCAAGAAATATTTGTTTCACTCAGCATAATCTCTTCCAGTCCCGTCCATGTTGCTACAAAAGTCGGGTATTCATCCTTTCTGATGGAGGCATCATACTCCATAGTGTGTATGGACCACATCTTAACCATTCGTCTGTGGAAGGGCATCTTGGTTCTTTCCACAGTTTGGTGACCATGACCATGGCTGCTATAAACATTAGGGTACAGATGGCCCTTACTTTCACTACCTCTGTATCTTTGGGGTAAATACCCAGCAGTGCAATAGCAGGGTCATAGGGAAGCTCTATTTTTAATTTCTTAAGGAATCTCCACACTGTTCTCCAAAGTGGCTGCACCAACTTGCATTCCCACCAACAGAGTAAGAGGGTTCCCCTTTCTCCACATCCTCTCCAACACACGTTGTTTCCTGTCTTGCTAAATTTTGGCCATTCCAACTGGTGTAAGGTGGTATCTCAATGTGGTTTTAATTTGAATCTCCCTGATGGCTAGGGATGATGAACATTTTTTCATGTGTCTGATAGCCATTTCTATGTCTTCATTGGAGAAGTGTCTGTTCATGTCTTCTGCCTATTTTTTGACATGATTATCTGTTTTGCGTGTGTTGAGTTTGAGAAGTTCTTTATAGATCCTGGATATCAGCCTTTTGACTGTACTGTCATTTGCAAGTATCTTCTCCCATTCCATGGGTTGCTTCTTTGTTTTATTGACTGTTTCCTTTGCTGTGCAGAAGCTTTTGATCTTGATGAAGTCCCAAAAGTTCATTTTCGCTTTTGTTTCCTTTACCTTTGGAGACATATCTTGAAAGAAGTTGCTCTGGCTTATATCAAGCAGAGACAGTCAATTATCATATAGTTTCACTTATTTGTGGAGCATAACAAATAACATGGAGGACATAGAGAGATGGAGAGGAGAAGGGAGTTGAGGGAAATTGGAAGGGGAGATGAACCATGAGAGACTATGGACTCTGAAAAACAATCTGAGGGTTTTGAAGGGGCGGGGGGTAGGA
>PISX010034339.1:0-14100 GCA_004024625.1 Mellivora capensis
GGAGTTTATATTTTTCCAGGAATGCATCCATTTCATCTAGGTTGCTTAACTTATTGGCATATAACTGTTGATAATAGCTTCTGATGATTGTTTCTACTTCCTTAGTGTTAGTTGTGATCTCTCCCTTTTCATTCATAATTTTATTAATTTGAGCTTTCTCTCTTTTCTTTTGGATTAGTGTGGCCAATGGTTTATCGATTTTATTGATTCTTTCAAAAAACCAGCTTCTAGTTTCATTGATACATTCTACTGTGTCTCTAGTTTCTACGTCATTGATCTGTGCTCTAATCTTGATTATTTCCCTTGTTGTGTGTGGGATTGGTTTAATTTGTTTTTGATAATCCAGCTCTTTAAGGTGTAGAGACAGCTGGTGTATTGTGGATTTTTAAATTTTTTTTTTTTTTGAAGGAAGCTTGGATGGCTATGTATTTCCCCCTTAGGACCAGCTTTGCTGTATCCCATAGGTTTTCGACCGACGTGTCTTCATTCTCATTGGTTTCCATGAATTGTTTAAGTTCTTCTTTGATCTCCTGGTTGATCCAAGCATTCTTAAGCAAGGTGTTCTTTAGCTTCCAGGTGTTTGAGTTCCTTCCAAACTTTTCCTTGTGGTTGAGCTCCAGTTTCAAAGCATTGTGATCTGAGAATATGCAGAGAATAATCTCAATCTTTTGGTATCGGTTGAGTCCTGATTTGTGACCCAGTATGTGGTCTATTCTGGAAAAGGTTCCATGTGCACTTGAGAAGAATGAATATTCTGTTGTTTTAGGGTGGAATGTTCTGTATATATCTATGAGGTCCATCTGGTCCGATGTGTCATTCAATGCTTTTGTTTCTTTATTGATTTTCTGCATGGATGTTCTGTCTATTACTGTGAGAGGCATGTTAAGATCTCCTACTATCAATGTATTCATATCAATATGGCTCTTTATCTTGATTAATAGTTTTCTTATGTAGTTGGCTGCTCCCCTATTGGGGGCATAGATATTTACAATTGTTAGATCATCTTGGTGGATAGTACCTTTAAGAATGATATAGTGTCCTTCTGTGTCTCTGACTACAGTCTTTAGTTTAAAATCTAATTTATCTGCTATGAGAATCGCTACCCCGGCCTTCTTTTGAGGCCCATTGGCATGAAAGATGCTTCTACATCCCTTCACTTTCAATCTGGATGTATCCTTAGGTTTGAAATGGGTCTCCTGTAGACAACATATGGATGGGTCCTGTCGTTTTATCCAATCTGCAACCCTGTGTCATTTTATGGGTGCATTTAGGCCATTCACACTGAGAGTTATTATTGATAGATACATTTTTATTGACATCTTGTTACCTTTGAAGTCTTTCTTTCTGTAGATTGTCTCTATATTTCTGTTCAATGATATTCTTAGGATTTTTCCTCTTGTATAGAACCCCCCTTAATATTTCTTGTAGTGTCGGCTTGGTGGTCGCATACTCTTTTAAGCCTTGCTGGTCTTGGAAACTCTTCATCTCTCCATCCATTTTGTATGTCAGTCTTGCTGGATAGTGTTCTTGGCTGCACGTTCTTCTCATTTAGTGCCCTGAATATATCTTGCCAGCCCTTTCTTGCTTGCCAGGTTGCTGTGGACAGGTGTGTTATTCTGATGGGCTTTCCTCTGTATGTAAGGAGCTTCTTTGTCCTAGCTGCCTTCAAGAGAGTTTCTCTAGAATTATAATTCCTCATTCTTACTATCAGGTGTCTCGAGGTGTTTCGAGAATCTAAAATCTTGGGGTAGGGGGCTGTTCTGCCTCTAGTACAGGAACGCTGGTTCCATTTGCGAGATCGGAAAATTTTCATGAAGAACGTGTTCCACTATATCTTCTAGACTTCTTTCTTTCTCCTCTCCTTCAGAGATTACAATAATTCTGTTGTTGGAACGTTTCATATCATCATTTATTTCCTGATTCTGTTTTCATGGCTTCTAAGCTGTTTGTTCCAGGCTTCTTCCTGATTCTTTCTCTCTATCTGTTTGTCCTCCAGATCACTAATTCTATCTTCTTTCTCAGTTACCCTAGCTTTTTGGAAAATTTAGATTAGATTGGAACTCATTGAGAGCCTTGTGAACATCATCTCTGGTGGCTTTCATTTCTTCCCTAACATTGTGAACATCATCCCTGGTGGCTTTCAGTTCTGCCCTAATCAATTCCGTTTGGTCGTCCATGGCTTTCTCCAACCTATCTATTGCCTGGATAATTGTTAGCCTGAATTCCCTTTCTGACATAATGTCTATGTTGGTAGCCATTAGCTCTGTTGCAGAGGACCCACCCTCTGAATTTTTCTTCTGCTGGGCATTCCTCCTCCTAGTCATTTTGGTGAGAGTTGGCTGAATGGATGTAGTTGTATGTATCGACCATGGTGCAATCAAGGTGCTCCCTGGAACGCTTCTGAGCAATCAAGAATCCCCACCCAAACTAAAGAAAAAAAGAAAGAAAGAAGAGAAGAGAGAGAGAGAGAGAGAGAGAGAGACAGGAAAAAGAAAGAAGGATAAAAGGGAAGGCTCAGTCCAAATGGGCCCCAAGGTAAGGTTTGTGAAGTATACAAACAAAAACAGACAAACAGAAAGACTGATAAAAGTATATGACTAGAGAAGAAAAAAATATATACATATGTATGTAGAAGCAAAACAAACAAACAAACAAACAAAAAAGAAACTTGTCAAAAAGAACCCCAAGTATAAGATTTATATACTACTAGGACAAACACAAATACACAGAAACACTGGCGGAAGAAAAAGATGGGAGAGTGGTTATAAATTCTCAGTGTGGGCATGGAAGGTTATTTTGATTCTTCCTGGATGTTTCTTGATATTTTTTTTAAAGCACACAACTTTCCTAAGATAACGGGGGATTAAAAATTGGTTTACCTATAGTGTTAGTAATGATTGGGGAAAGGGGATTACCTTGAAGTTTAACTCTATATGAATATTAACAAATAAAAATAAAGAAAAGAATGAACTAAACTAAAGTGAAATTTCAAAAAAAATTTTAAAAAATAGAAAAGCAAAAGAAAAACCAGGTATATGTATCAAAAAAGTTCAGGTTAAAAGGTTATTATGGAATTTGATGTACTGGACATCTCACTGTGATGGTAAATAGGCTAAAAAAAATCTAAATAAAAAATTTAAAAAATTTAAAAAAAAAATTAAAAATGAACCAGAATAGTGGGAACAAATTAAAAGTTGTATCTATGAAGTAGTAGTGATTATTCTCTTGTCGGATTCCCCCCCACCCCCCCGGGTTGGCTTTCTCGGGGAGGGGCCTGCCGCGTGGGTTTTCAGGCCATGTTTCCTGAGTTAAGTCCTCCCGCCCCCCTCCAGGGGGTGGGCTCTGAGGAAACTGACCCTTCAGGCTTTTGTTTTCTGGAGGTTTTTATGTCTGTTCATTTTTTTTCTCTCCCCTTGGCAGCTTCCGATGGTTCTTGGAGGTTTAGAGGAAAGCGAACTGCACCCAGATCTCCCTCTCAGAGAGAAGCCCCAGTCCATTCCCCTCTGGGTGCTGCAGAGCAGGTTCCCAGCCGCGGTCTCTGGGGACACAGGAACTCCTGCTTGTACCTCAAACCACAACAGACGCAGCTGTCTGGGCAGCTCCAGACCGCCAGAGAGGTTCCAAGCAACGATCACACACTGAGATTTTTGTGCTGGCCAGGGCTGGGAATGCCTGGTCTTTCTGGGTCTGAGAATGCCGGGCTGGCGCTTCCACTCACATCTCTCAGGGGAGGGTGTGGGGTGCATCTCAGGCTCTGCTAGCATGGCGAATAGGCTGTTTCTGCCTGCTGGCGGGGCTCCCACGCCCTTAGGCACTCTTGCTGGTGGCTCAGGGACCAAGACCTGGTTTCTCTGCTGCACTCTCTCTGGCTCAGCTCCAGGGGTGGAGCTAACTGTCCCAATTCCCAGAATTTCACCCCGTGATCCTTTGCTCTTTTTGAGTGCTTTCTACCAGACTCCAAGTTACTGCTGGTCCCCAGAAGCAGGAGACTCTCATATTGGGGTATTACTTTCCATTGGGTCGCCTCTGGTGGCTCCCTCCCCCTTTTGTTTATCTTCGGATACCAGTCCAATGTTCCCACTCTGCTTCACCTGCCCACTGGTGTCTTCTGCCCCCGTAGAGATCCAGACATTTATAATTCTGATCTCAGACTGATTTCATGGGTGATCGGAGTTCCTTGGTAGGTAATCAGCTCACTTTAGGGGACAGGTTGAAACGGTGCCTCCTCCTAGTTCCCTCCATCTTGTCCCCTGTCCTGAGAGCAAATATTGATAAAAGGATTTGGATGCAGAGGGCATATTGCAAGCATGAGGTAGTGAGGAGGATTCAGAAGGTATAATTGAGGATGCCACTGTTGGCAATGGAGTCTTGACCCTCTTGGGATTTCCTGAGGAACCTATAAATGTCTCCCCAATCCCTCCTGAAGGATGGAGAGATGGATTTATATACATGCCCTGAGATTTGAGTGTTGCTTCCAGGGACATTAATCTGCTGGACTTCCTGGTAGTGCTTGTACTCCAGCCCAGCATTCATAGCATGAGAGAAACATCTGGGCAGAAAGTATATAGATGCATAACCATGAGCCATGTAAATATCCAGGGGGATAGTTTTCAAGGCAGGTGAAATGGTATGTGCAAAATTTCTGGAAAGGGAGAATTCGAGTATGTTAAAGAACAGCAAGACAGTCAATGTGACTGGAGCCCAGGTGAACAGAATTGGGGAGACGCATAAAATGAGGTCTGAATCCTCACCAGAGGTTAGGTCACTCAGGACATGTTCTATAGTAGGTACTTCTGCTTTTATTCCAAAGCAGTGGGAAAATTCCAGAAACTCAGAGCAGTTGTATCATTATAGATTTTTTGTGTAATGTTTACACAAATTGTTTATGCTATGATAGTCCATGCTATAACAAGATCAAGGTGTTTCTGGCTGGTGAGACGTGTGGAGACACTCTCCTCATTGAAATGTGTTTCCTGAAACCATTCTAAGTATCATTATCCACCTGGGAAAAGGAATAAAAGCCTGGGAGATTACGTTTGGAAATATTGACGGATGAGGCATAAAAATATCATTCAGTACTTTACCACATAGCCCATTGGCTAGAACCTAATCATCCTGCCACACCTAACTGCAAGGAAAGTTAGGAGATGTGTTCAGCTGTGTGCAAAAAAAAATTGAATAATAATTCGTTTAACATTTCCAACCATTTCTGAATATTAATAAATCTGATTTATTGAGTTTAAACATTTTTGATTGTTACACATTTTTCAAAGCCACCTGAAAAATATAGTTTGTGAAATTTCACAAAATAATATTTGCTCTTATTGTAAGAACCTGATAATTTTCCACTCTATTTCACTTTATTTTATTCTTTTTGTTTTTCATTTTTCACCTCTTACCTGCTGGTTATCATTTCAGTTATGATATTGATTTTATAATCTGCTTAAAGATTACTACCTGTGGATCAAAAATCAAGGTGATGTACTGGTCTTGAACTGGAAAGTAAGCCCTAAACTTAAAAATCCTAGTTTCAGAACTCACCATTGTCAGTGTATCAGTCAGATAATAGACTAGTTGTGGACCAATTATTCTTGGTCTATTCTATTCTTGGACCAATAATACCAGCATCACCTGGGACTTTTTTAAAATTAATTTTTAAAAAATTCCAATATAATTGACAAACATTGTTATATTAGTTTCAGGTATACAATATAACAACTCAACAATTCTATACATTTCTCAGTGCTCATCATGATAAGTGTATTCTTAATCCCCTTCACCTATTTTTCTCATCCTCCTGCTCACCTCCCTCCTGGCAACCCAGTTTATTCTTTATATTTATGAGTTTGTTTTTATTTCTTTTTCTTTTCTTTGTTCATTTGTTTTGTTTCTTAAATTCCACAGAGGAATGAAATCATATGGTATTTTTCTTTCTCTGACTGACTTACTGCATTAGCACTATACCTTCTAGATCTATCCATGTTGTTACACATGACAAGATTTCATTCTTTTTTATGGCTAAGTAATGTGTGTGTGTGTGTGTGTGTGTGTACACCACATCTTCTTTATTCATTCATCTACTGATAGACACATGGATTACTTCCATATTTTGGCTATTGTAAACAATGCTGCAGTAAACAAGGGGGTGCATTTATCATTTCAAATTAGTATTTTCCTATTCTTTTGGTAAATACCTAGTAGTGGAATTAATGGGTCATAGGGTTATTTTATTTTTAATTTTTTAAAGAAAATTCCATAATATTTTCCACAGTGGCTGCACCAGCTTCTGTTCCCACAAGGTTTCCTTTTTTTGTTAGCCCCCACATCCTTGCCAACCCTTGTTTTTTATGATTTCAATTTTAGCTATTGTGATAAGTGTGAAGTGATATCTCATTTTTAAATACAATACAATAAAATACAAATTTTGTACTCTGTTCTACTGAATCAAGGTCTATATTTTACGTATTTCTTAGGTGATTCATATATACACAAAGGTTTGAGAAGCACTGGGACAGGAAATGCTGTAGTAACAACCTCAAATTTTCCTAGTTTCCATATGTTTATTTCTCATGCATGCTGCCTGACTGCCACAAGTAAGCAAGAGGGTTTTGCTCATCATAGTGGCTGAAGGATTAAGTCATTGTAGTAGTGATTTTCTCAAACATTGCCAGTTGTTTCTCCAGAGGTAAAAATAGCCAAAGGTTGGTCTTTTATCAGCCTACCACATGATCAAATAAGCAAATTATAGATGTCACTGATGTCTTCTGAGTACTGAAACCGTTTCTCTCTTCATTAGTAGTAAATCATAATCTTGGGACAGCTGGGTGGCTCAGTCAGTTAAGTGTCTGCCTTCAGCTTAAGTCATGATCCCTGGGTTCTGGGATCAAGTCCTACATTGGGATCCTTGCTTAACGGGGAGCCTGCTTCTCCCTCTGCCTGTGGACCCTCTCCCTCACCCCTGCGGATTGTGCTCGCTCACATTCTCCCTGTCTGACAAATAAATAAATTTTTAAAAATCTTTAAAAAAAATTCACCTTACCTGAAGTATAACATTTAACATTTAACAAATTAATATGTAATATTAATACATAATATATATAATATACATAATATAATATATATAATATATAATATAACGTTTAACAAATTGTTAACAATTTAAATTTAACAAATGAAAATTTTTGTATGTTGTTTCTCTATTTCCTCCATTGAAATGGAGGCCATCTTTTCTTATACATCTTTACATACTGAATATTAGGTTCAGAAAAGTTCATGAATTTGTGGGATTTTACATTTCACAAATTAAATAACACATTTAGATTCAGAGATGCTTTTTCAGATTAAGAAATATATCAATTGCTTTAAAAGAGAGCTTAGTACTAGGAAGTCCCTATTAAAACAAGTCACCATCTGGGTGAGGTCATAATGAGAAGACCTTTCCTGAATTCAGGAAGGCTGATGGATGGGATGAATTTAACCATGAAATTAACACCCTTAATAGCACTTTTTATCTACAGAAATTGGATGAAAAGTTGAAAGTAGAGGTAGGTCCTGACTACAGTTCTGATCCTCCTGGGGGTTAAAAAAAAAAAAAAAAAGTACCTTTCAAATTTCCTAAATGTGAAAGTCTTGTAGCTACTTTTGAATTTTAATTAGATGTTTTCTGCAAAGAACATATTCTGCAAATTGGAGGTTGTTTACTATATTTGTTCATCTGTAGCCAATATTTGTCTGCTACTAACTTTAGATTCCCTTTCTCCTTTGTTTCTTATGAATCATTTTCTATAGCCAAGACCTTTCTTTTCCAGTAGTGCTGAAGGCCAATGCAGACTATTAGAACATTGGTACTAGGTCACAAGATGTCTTTCCACATTATTTCAATCAGTCCTCACCTGAGACAACTGAGGCACAAAGAGATTAAATGACTTTTCTTAACTTTGAAGTCCTAGAGGGTTTATGGAGGCAAACTTATCAATTACCTTTTATAATTTTTAGAAAATAAGAAACAGAACTTTTAACGAATTAAAGGTTGCTAATACTGAATTCTCATGTATCCCTCTTTGTGCCAAGAATGTATTTCTGGAAAAACACCCAATTTGATAACATGCTCATAAATTTTTTGAAGATGCATAAAATTTTAGAAGTATTTAGTTGAATATTTCATATATCTTTATGTAATGTTCACTTGAAGAAATTTCCATAAAACTTTCAAAAACATAAATTTATAGTACAACCAAGAATTGAGACATAAAGATGATGACAAAGGAACAAGAAAAGTCTTGAAAGATTTCAGTTTATCACAATTTTTTTTCAAAAAGACATCACAAAATTCCTAATGGATTTCTTTAATTTAAAAATGCACCCCTTCAACATATTTTGTTTCATGGCATGCAAAAATTAATTGCACCTGAGGTTTTTTTTTTTAATATTGAAAAGATATCTATTTCCTTACCATCATATTTAGGGAGGCAGTTAGACAACTGAAAGAAGTGAGAAATTTAATTATACAGTAGGTCATTTTCCTTCTCTCTATTCAAAAATAGGAGCTCAGAATTGACAAAAACTCGTCTACCCAAGAGCTCTCAGTTCTTCATTAGGGCTTGTCTTATTCTCCACTTCTAAAAGAATAGAGAGGTGTGTGTGTTAACTTTTGGGCCAACTTTATTTCACTCTTACTGAAAGCCAAGTTATGAAGAAGAAACAACAAATATGTGGCTGCATTCAGTAACAATGAATTAATTCCAAGCAAACCAACCTAACAAAGAATACACATTTGTAATCTGTTAGAAGGTAGTTAAGTAAGTTAAGAACTTACTTAACAAACAGTACATAACTGTTAAAACAGTTATGAGCATTCAGTGAAGAAATAAGATCACCATCTATTGTTGAATTTGTTTTTGTTGGGCCAAAGGATTGGTTTCAAGCAGTAGTCCCAAATTTGTCTACATATTATAGTACCCTGTGATATTTAAAAAGTGATGCCCAAGTTGTACCCTAGGTTAATTAAGTTAGAATCTCTGGGGAATCAAGATATATATTTCCAGGTTTCTTTTTCTTCATAATCATTTTTTCATAGTTATAAATATCTATCTATATCTTTTCCTTCATAATTATTTTTATTAAAGTATACACAATGTTACATTAGTTTTAGTTGTACAACATAGTGATTCAAAAAGTCTATTCAGGCATCAATATATTTTTTAAGCTTTCCAGGTCATTCCAATATGGAGCCAGAGTTGAGATCCACTGGTTTAGTAAGTCTATTCTTAATCCGATATTGATGCTGACATTACTTTAAAGGTCCCACCAACCACCCCAATATATCATTTACTGTCAGCTTTCTTTTTTTTTTAAGATTTTATTTATTTCTTTGACAGACAGAGATCACAAGTATGCAGAGAGGCAGGCAGAGAGAGAGAGAGAGAGAGAGAGGAGGAAGCAGGCTCCCTGCTGAGCAGAGAGCGGGGCTCAATCCCCATGACCCGAGCTGAAGGCAGAGGCTTTAATCCTCTGAGCCACCCAGGTGCCCCTACTTTCAGCTTTCTGTGTTCTAGAAGACTGGCTGATTATGAGGTTATGGGGATTATCTGTATAGAATGATACACATAGGAAAAACTTTGTTTCTCTAATGAAAAGGTTATTAAACAAGTTTGAGGTTCTATAACAGTGATGATGGATAGGGTACAATTATGCTTTCTTTGTAATTGCTTATTACTAATGACAAAGATACTCTCCTTGGCCAAATATCTCTCTGGTTCCTGTGAATCCACTTCTCAAAGGCTCTGACTTTTGAGCTTCTGTGTTTGTCTCTGCATTGTTCAATTTTAGGAAGAATCCTGCTAAGTCTGTTTGTCTAGAATCAACCATCCTTGATATCTGATCACCCTCAATATCTAATCAGGTTCCTCATCCTTCAGTCTTCAAGGGGATTTTATGAAGAAATCACTTCAGCAAGAATTTTCTTAGGTCATTTTAGCCAGGATCCTCCCTCACCTCTGATAAAAGTAGTTCTCTTAGTAATATTCTATCCCCTGATGCATGCACACTCACACCCCAGCTGTAAATTCCCATTTTTGCTTGTATTTGGAATTGATTCTAATCTCTTCTATTGCCACTGCCAAACCCCATTGTAGTATCCCCTTCTCTGTCCAAATGGTTCCAAATAAAGACTGCCTTACTATTCTTTAACAAATATCATTAATTCTTTTTTTAAAACACTCATGTAACTATATGTGAAACCACAGCTATATGTTTAGATCTTAGTCTCTGAATTACTCCTTTCTACCAGTCCATTTTATTTCTTTTTAAAATGTATTTTTTCCACAACTATATGAAACTCAGTTCAACTACATCAGAAACACTACATTTATGCTAGCTTTACTAATCAGAAACTCAATGAGTAGGACCCGTTCCTAAGCATTTTTCACAAATTCTCTATGTGATATTTATGTTCACTAAAATTTAGTCCCAGGAGCAGAGCCAGCTTAAATTAAAAATATATGTATATATTACTTTTAACCAGAAATACATGTTTTTAATATTTATTTATTTATCCACAGGAATACTACACAAATCAGAAAAGATGGATCTCACCCAATGGCTGTTTCAGAAGACTATCAGTATTTTACCTTATCCATCTACTAACCAGGAATAAAACCAAGAACTGGATCACAAGGCTGGAGCTCTAACAGTAAGATTCCATTTTTCTTCTATAATTGATCCATAAAGTTGTATGGTTTCTTTACTTGAGCCAGATTATAGCTATGGCCAAAATGATGGAATATTTGATTTCAGAATGAACTCTGGAACACTAATTTATCTGCCAAACCAAACATGAAAAGCACTTCTTTTCCAATAGGTAGGAACCAGAAAGATGATAGTAAAGTCGCTTATGGGATTGATATTTTCCATTAACGTATTGTCATCTCAAACAAGCACCAGATGGCTTGATCATATTAAGTTTACAAAGAAACTGATAATTCAGGAAAACAATGTATTATTGTGGTTTATGTTTTATGGAGATATTTTCCCAGTATTCTTTTAGGCTAGGAATCAAAAGTATTTCTGTTTGTGTGTGTTTATGTGTCTGTATATATTGGTGGGGAGAATAGTCTACGAGAGGGCATACATGCATACATGTAAAGCTTTTGAAACTGGTCTGTTACACATTAGAATTTATGGCTGTAAGAGATGTGAACATCTTCAAATTAAAGGACAGTATTTAGTTCATCTTTGCTTTTTCTCTAGATTCTAGTAAAGCATCTCAAATCTAAATGGTAAATTATATCTATCAGACTTGAAAGCAAGTCAAATGTAGGTATGAGGTAAGTGAGAATAAGCTAGGTTTTATCACGTAAAACTAGTCTTCGTCTGAGATTGAGATTATTCTTTAATCTAGCCTAATAGTGATTTAGTACATTAATTTTCAACCTAAAATTTCTAGTAGATTGTTTAAATTCTCATGTACATAATCTTTAATGTTAAATAATATTTAACTATACTACCAAAGCCAGAAACAATGGATATTCCTTACCACTATTTTTCATATATGTCATTAAGTAAAGAAGAATAAAGAATGCTGGATTGAATAGAATTATTATAGGAAATCAAGCTTATGAAGATGTCATTAATGTCATGAACCCAAACAAATTTGTAATGCAGATTTTCAGAATGATTAGGCAATTCCTGCCAAATTTTAAGACTTCTATAGGGTATATGTAGCCCACTAATTTGAGTTCTATTAAGGAATACTTTTCTACTGATCAAAACCACAATTTGTCACAAATACTTGGATTCTTCCGGTTCTAAGTGGAAAAAGACAGAGAGAGAGAAAGAGAGAAAATGAAAAAAATAAACTCCATTTTAAATATTAAAATTGTTTTATAATTTAGATAAAAAATACTTTCCAAACAAGAGAACTACCAGTTGACAAAAACTCTAGGGTTATTGAGGATTCTGGGAAAATGGCAGAGTAGAAAGCACTAGGAATCTGTCTCCCCACCTAGATAACAAAAGCACTGGCAAAATTTTCTGATATAACTATTTTAGAACTCTGGAGTCTACTGAAGGCTTGCAACTTCCAGAGGAAGGGTTGGACAGAAAATTGCAGCTAATTTCCACCTATTTCAGGTCTTATCACAGTAGCAATTACCTGTATTCCACTCTTCAGCCTCATAGCTGGCAACCTACGCATGTGTTCCTGGAGCAGCTTTCAGGAGCCAGGGTGGGGAAAAATAATCATGTCCTTTAAATATTGTAAATCAGTGCTCCCATAACTGAATGCTACATTTAATCTCAGAGGTGCAGATAAAATGGTGGACAGCCATTGTTTTCGCACTGCCTCCAGTGCTGCAAACCTTTCCCCCCCTCCAGCAGAAGTGACTTCCAAGGGATTTTGAGGACTGGTACCCTTTCTCCTCCCCTTCCATTTTTTTTTTTTTTTTTGCTGTTTCCAAACTTTGAAGCCAGACATTAAAGACTAGGACATTTAAAAGCAACTGCATATATGGAGGAAATTAGAAAGTCACACACATGCAGAGAGAAAATGCAGGCTCAGAAAACACCTAAAAGGACCTTAAGTTTAGAGCTCAGGCTGATCTTCAGCACAGAGACAGCCTACAACAATAAAAAAAAAATATATCAAAACCAAAAACATTAGACCTGGGAATGGGAGGAATCTGATTTATAGAGTTGTTACATTATTAGATTCAAATGTCCAGTTTCCAAAAACAAACAAACAAACAAACATCACAAGGGATACAAAGAAACAGAAAAGAACAAAGGTCAAGTCTAAAGAACAAAGGAAAAAAATTGAAGAAAAGTGGACAGAACCTAAGATGCTTGTTTGATTCCATCACATGGATGAATATTTTACTGTGAGAGTCCCAAAAGAAGGGGCAGAGAGAATATTTGAAGAAATAACAGCTTAAAATATCCCAAGTTTGATGAAAGATATGAATATAAATACCCAAGAAGCTCAACAAACTCCAAAATGAAAGTAGAAAACCATACTGAGACACATTATAATTAAACTTCCAAAAGATAAAGACGAAGAGAGAATCTTTAAAACAGCAAGATAAAAGTGATTCATCACATACAAGGGATTCTCAACAATATCATGAGTCAATTTCTCAACAAAAAAGTTGCAGACCAGGAGGCAGTGAGCCAGTATATACAAAGTACTTAACAAAACAAAACAAAACCTCCACCTCAGTCAAGAACCTATATCTGGCAAAACCATTTTTCATTTTGTTTTTTAGATTTTCTTTTCTTTTTTGTATAGTCACCATACAGTACATCATTAGTTTTGACGTAGTGTTTCAAGATTCATTGTTTACATATAACACTCAGTGCTCAATGCAGTAAGTGCCCTCCTTAATACCTATCACCGGGCTCACCCATCCCTTCACCCCGCTCCCCTCTAAAACCCTCAGTTTGTTTCTCGGAGTCCGTAGCCTCTCATGGCTTTTCTCCCTCTCTGATTTCACCGCTTCAATTTTCCCTTCCTTCTCCTAATGTCCTTCATGTTATTCCTTATGTTCCACAAGCAAGTGAAACCATACGATAATTGACTTTGTCTGGTTGACTTTTTTCACTTAGTATAATCTCCTCCAGTCCTGTCCATGTAGATGCAAAAGTCGGGTATTCATCCTTTCTGATAGCTGAGTTATATTCCATTGTATATATGGACCACATCTTCTTTATTCATTCATCTGTGGAAGGGCATCCTGGCTCTTTCCAGTTTGGCTATTGTGGACATTGCTGCTGTGAACATTGGGGTACATAAACCATTTTCAAAAGTGTGGGAGAAATTAAGTTTGGGAGAATAAACAAAAGCTTAAGGAGTTCATTGTCATTAGGTCTGTCATGCAAGAAATGCTAAAGGGAGTCTTGCAGGTTGAAATGGAACAGAGTAGAGAGCCCAGATATGGACCCTCAACTCTATGGTCAAATAATTTTCGACAAAGCAGGAAAAAATATACAGTGGAAAAAAGACAGTCTCTTCAATAAATGGTGCTGGGAAAATTGGACAGCTATATGTAGAAGAATGAAACTGGACCATTCTCTTACACCGTATACAAAGATAAACTCGAAATGGGT
>PISX010034340.1:0-14112 GCA_004024625.1 Mellivora capensis
CCCAAACAGTGACGCTAATTTTGTGGAATATATAATGTTTAAAAGGAGCGTGCTAGGCTGAGAACATCTCCAACGTGCACATCAAAGGACAACACATACAGGAGGATTCTGGTTAGTAAAAGAAACAAACCTGGGAAAAATAAAATAAGATGAAGACAGAGAGGGAGACAAACCACGAGACTCCTAACTCTAGGACACAAACTGAGGGTTGCTGGAGGGGTGATGGGTGTGGGGACGGGGTAGTTGGGGGACAGGCATGAAGGGGGGCACGTGATGGAATGAGTACTGGGTGTGATATGCAACCGATGAATCACTGAACTCTACCTCTGAAACTCTAATACACTGTATGTTAATTAATTAAATTTAAATGAATAAAAGGAATCCCCCCCACCAAAAAAAGAAAAGAAAAAAGAGCTGTGTGTTTCGCACCGTATTCCGTATCTGTTGCTTCCTAACACATTACCGCAATCTTGGCAGCTCAAAGCCCCACATACTTATTACCTCGTTGAGGGCCAGCGGGTCAGAAATTCGATCAGGGCTCAGCTGGGTCCTCTGCTCGGGGTCCCACCAGGCTGCTGCTGGGACGTCAGCCAGATGGCATTTTCATCGCAAGGCTTAACTGAGAAGGATCCTCTTCCAACCTCATTTAGGTTGTTGGCAGAGTCGGTTTCCTTATGGATACATGACCGAAGGCTCTGGCTTTTTTGCTGGCTGCTGGCTGGAGGCAGCTCTCGGGTTTTAGAGTATGAAGTTCTGGAGCCCCCGTGCAGCCGCTTGCTGTATGGGCTTCCTCAATACGACTGTCCACCTCATCGAGCTGCCAAGGAGGGTCTCTGCTCATGAAGACCCCAGCCCTTCTTTTAAGGCCTTTTACCTCATTAAGCTAGGCCCACCCAAGAAGATTTGGCTTTTGATGAACTCAGAATCAACAGGTTTGGGACCTTAATTACACCTGTAAAATATCTTCATCGTGACCCTGTTCTACCAGCCAAGGCAAGTCCTGCCCATCCTCAAAGGGAGGAGACTAGACAGGAGGGGGGCAGGGGCCACAGGTCCCGTCTTCTAATTCTGTCCCCACGGGCACACTGTGAAGCAGAATGGCGGCCATGTGGCAGGGGCTTCTGGTGTGGTGGTCTGCCTAGTGTCTAAATCCCCTTTCTTCTGTGTCAGTAAAGCCTGACTTTTTTCAGGGAGGCAAAGTGCCATCTTCCCAGGCTCCCTTGCGGCCGCCACTGGTGACGTGATAGAGTTCTGACCTGTAACAACGTGAGGAAAAGTTACCCATTTCCTGATTTAAAAAAAAGACCCAATTGGCATGTTTTTTCGCTTTGTTTGTTGCTTTGCTTCTTTTCTTTCTTCCTGCCTGGAATGTAGACACAAAACGTAGAGGTTGAGCAGCCATCTTATGACCATGAGGCTTCTTATTTTCTGAGGATGGCAGGGCAGGAAGACAGAAAATACTTGGATCTCCAAGGGCATTTTGGAACTTTTCTGGGACCATTCTTGGACTTCTTGTCATGCGAGAAAAATATCTCCCTATATTTGGTAATAAATGCAAATATACTTAAATTTCTGTTACATGGAACCAAACACAACCCTAACATGGAATCATATCAAGCAAAAGTCAGGTCATGGAGGTCCTTGTTGGATGCATTATGGAGTGTGCGTTTCGTTCTTTATCCGTTAAATGGCAAGACGTCGAATCAGTCAGGTGCCTGGATAGATTGATATTTTGGAAAAATCTCCTGGCTCCGTGGCAAAGAATGAAGTTCGAGATGGGACCTGTGTGCAAGACTGGGAGTGGAGGCTCAGGGAAGGTGAACAGGTGAGTAAGTGGTCCAAGGTAAAGGTCCAAGGTCCAAGAAGGCAAAAATGGGATCCAAAGTGCACGTTTGTTTGTCTTGACAATCCTGGCTTTGGCTGTTGTCTTGGATTTTGATCAAGGCTCCTTGTCTGCCTGCTCTTGCTGGAGGAGCCCCAAAGCTACCACATCGCTTGATTGATCTCTGGGTGTTTCATTCTCTGAAAAATCTCATGATTTTCACAATCATAAAAGAAATTCATTCTGGGCCTGGAAATGCTTCCAGATCAATCTGGGTCAACCTAATTAAAGCTAATGAAAGAAAGATGCATGTGTGTGTGCATGTGTGTGTGGGAGAGAACTTCTCTTTCCATTATGATTTGCTTATGATTTCTTTTAAGTCCCTATTAACTAATACCACCTGATACAAAATTACTTAAGCTTGGAAATAAAAATGATTCTGCATCCTAATCAGAACTCTAATCAGCCTTAACTGATGCTGAATGCCAAATAAGCTTGAAATGGGACACCTCCCTTGGACACAGTGTTGAATTTCATCCAGGGGTCTCCAAGGGAATCATGCAAAATTTGACACAGTAAGGCAGGGTAGTGTCAAAGTATATTGGACTTCAGACCCCAGTCCCCACTGATTTACAGGGTGACCCTGGTTAGACACTTCCCCTCTCTGGTCTTCAGTTTTCCCATCTTCCAAGTGCTGCTCCCAAGCCAGAACAGAGGTTTCTAGTCCGTGTTCCCCAGAGCCCTGAGGTTTCAGAGGTTGCTCCTGACAAGGGAGCGGCCTCTTTGGATCAGCTGAGTCTGGAACTCAAGGTCGCTAGAGGACAAGGAAGGAGCTTCAGAAGTAGACACCTACAACTTGTCCCCGAGAGAGCTCATTTTCTGTCACAGCTCCAGTGTTTTGCTCCAGAGGAAGAGGTGGGAGAGGAGAACAAAGCTCTGTAAGTCACAGAGAAAAGCATCTGCTCTAATTAGACCCTTCATGGGTGAGCAGGTGGCCTCCCTCCAGTCCTCCTAGGGGTTGGAAGCTAGCCATCTGCTCACTTCCCATGAGCAAAGTCTCCTTTGCTCTCCTGGAACTGTGGGCAAAGCTGACTTGGTGAGTCAGTGGGGAGCCAGGGCAGCTCCTGGAGAAGAGGAACGAGGAAATAATGGAGAGATACAGTGAGAGGGCTTAGAAGAAGTGCCCTAGGCCTTGGAAACATTAAGCCTGGAGGAGAGAAGCCTGGGAAATGGGCGTGGGGTAGATATATGGGACAGTCCCCTGCAGGACACCAGCTCTGGAGGGTTCTGAGGGTATCATTCACTTCCTTCCCAAGTTTGATCTGGTCATGTCAACCCGACACAACCAGCCGAACCCAACCCACGCTAATCCAACCAACCCAACCCCATGTGTCCATCCATCTACTTATCCATCCACCCACCCACCCATCCAAGCTTCCTTCCATCCACCCATCTTTCATTTCTCCACTCACGCATTCACTTATCCACTGGTCCATCCATCCATGCATTTGCTCATTTGGTTGAACCTCTTCCTACTTCCCTCCCTGCCTTATTCATTTGTTATTTCAGCCATTGTAAAAATACCTGCGGAGCACCTACTATTACACCTGGGGAGGCAGAGGAGAATGAGCTCTTGGGGCAGCACATAATTCAGTGTTATAAACAGACAGGCAAGCAAGTCTGGGAAGTGACTGTAATATAGGGAGGGGCCAAGTGCCATTAAGTTTGGAAGAGGGAGGAACTGTTCAGGGAAGTGAATCAGGGAGGGCTTCAAGGAGGCCACAACCTCTAACCTGGTTCCTGAAGGAGGGGCTTCAGTTTACTGGCCGCACAACCAAGGGAGAGGGTTACGTTGGGGGGCGTGGCCAGTTTGAGGAGAGGAGGTCGTGCTCACTCTTTGTGGACAGTATCAACGCTAGTTCCCTTTTTCCCTCCTTCCAAGCTTCAAAAAAAGTCTCGGTTATTCAACTCAAATTTCTAGGCTATTGAAATTCAGGTTTAATTCAACAGCTGATTGTTCTTGTTCAAAACATTGGAGGGGGTAAAAAAAAAAACCCTATTCAATGAAAAATCATAGAATCCCATAGCAGGAAGTCACCTAAGCAAACCTCTCTCTCTGTGCGGCACCCCCAGCAAGTGAGAAGCCAATATAACGGCCACCAGACATTCATTGTGCTGAGAGGCCAGATCTGTGTGCATGTGTGTCTGTGTGTGCGTGCACGCGTGTTTCTGAGCTGTTTCTGCTTCTATTGGACTGTTTCGTAGGGTCTGGTACTATCCCGTCAAAGGTGTCCCTTTTACACGAGCACGTCACATTGTCACCAAACGTGACTCTTCAGCACACTCAACACTCACCTGTCCGCCCACTCATCAATGTTCATTAAGTCTCTTCTGTCTTCCAGGCTTGGCACTGGATGCTGACGGCCACACGTCGATGGACAAGAAGCAGAGTTTGCCCTTAGAGAGCCCGCGGTCTAGTGCAAGGGTCAGCAACCTTTTTCTGCAACGGGCCACATATTACATACTTTAGGTCTGGCAGGCCATGTGGTCTTGGTCACCACCATTTACTTCTGCTGCGGTCCAAGCTCTCCCGACTTCCCAGCCCTCGTACCTCCTCTTCCTGCACGGAGAGGCCAGTGGTTTCCACCTTGGGATTTCGCGGCCAGAGCACAAATGCTGTGGAAGTTGAACCCCTACAGACCCACACGACTCTGCTTTCTGCAGCGTTAAGTGAAGTTTCTGATTCAGCTCTTCAAGGCCTGACAGCCCCTCGTGAGAACGGGGCATGCAGGACAAATGTTTCCAGAACGGGGCCTCTCAGAGCAACGCTCCTTTGAGAAGCAGCTCCGGCCCTGGCTCGGATGTCCTTGTGCAGCAAGGTCGGCCTTTTCCAACACGAGCTCCGGTGGTGGAGCTGCTTTCCTGCAGGAGAACAGCGGCTCCTGCTATTAACCCGGCCCCAGGGCCCTAGGGTCCTCTTGGCCACATCCCTGGCCCTCACTCTGAGGCGGGGGAGCATTGTATGCTTAGGGTCTGTCCTGAGATGTTGGCTTCCTGATGCCTCTTGAGAGAGAGAGCTTTGGGGGCCAGGCTCGTCAGGTGCAAAGTCCAGTCCCACTCCTCGTTGCTGGGTGACCCAGTCTCTGCACCTGCCCGATGCGGGGCACCCTTCCTGAGTGAGGACCAAAGGAGTCCAAGGCAAGCCGTGCTCCCGGCAGCGTCCAGCCCATCGTAAATGCTCAGGACGCCCCAATCCGTTGTTACGGACCACAGACGCCAGACCTCAGCTCGATTCGCATCTCAGCTCTGCTTCTCCTTCTCCTGTGTGACCCTGGGAGAGTGACTTGACTGCTCTGAGCTACAACACCCTCTCGGACAAGTGGACAGAATGATGATACGTGGCTTTGGGTTTTTGCATCTCCTTGGGACAAATGGGGGCTTTCACCTGAAGCCCACGCCGCTGCTTTTTCTGTGTGGGTCTGGGTTTGTTTGTTTTTTTTTTTTTTAACATCAGCTGAAGCAAGGCCATCCTAACATCTGGCGAGGGTGGCGCTTGGCAAACTGCTCCTCTCCGGGAGGGTCTCCACTGTTGTCTACAGGCACTGCTTGTGCCAAGGCCTTTAATATTTTATTGCATTTTTGCAATTACTGTACAAAACCAAGCAGAAAGAAGTGCTGATCCTACTGGTGAAGGGGCCCAAATCTCATAAACTAAATGCAACGGAGCCAAAGAAAGAAAAAAAAAGAGAGAGAGAGAGAGAGAATCACAGACAGCCCCAGCCCAGCAGATCTTCACCTTTAGCTGGAAGAGCTTGTGGCTCAGCTGCCTGTCACTCCGCTGGGCAAGACAAGGATAAAACGGAAGAACAAGGACGGAAGTGCCCTAACTCTATGGTCGAAGGCAGCACCAGGAAAATGAGGTGGGACTGAAGCGTGTGTGCAGAACGGATCTTTCCCTCCCCCGACAGGAACTGACTGTTAATTTCTGTACATGTTTGCAGCTGGGTATTGCCTATGTAAGAGTGCTGAAGACTGCTCTGCAGGGCAAGGCCCCCCCAACAGTGCACGGTACGGAGGGGTGCGCCCCCGACCCTATGGGGTCCTCATACCCCTTCCGCATCCTCTTCCTGCTTTTCTGAGAAGATCCAGGGTGAGCGGAGCACAGCCTGAAAGCATCAGAGCATCAGTCATCACGTAGCTAATTCAGACACTAATGATGATTTCCCCGACGAGTATCCCCTCGCCTTCTGCTTGGACTCCCGCAGTCTCGGCGAGCTTCTCACCTGCTCTGCGGGGCGTACCTACTTCGTGCTGGCATAGGTCTCTGGGACGTTTACCAGCTCGTGAGTTTGATGCTCCTGAGGGAGCCGCGGAATCAGTGAGATCTCCTTCCACTCAGGAGGATGCCTACACAGGCTATACCCATCCCTGAAAGGCACCTTCTTTCACTCACTCACAAACCTTTCCTGAGCACCTGCTCTGGGCTGGCCTCCGGGCTCAGTTTCGGAGAAGCTCCAGGGCCCTTCTCTGGAGGAGACAGACAGTGGCAAACTGGAATGGTAACGACGATGGGGCAATTTCAATCTGGAAAGGGAGGGCAGCGCCACCGTGGGAGGTCCCAAAGAGGCTCCAAGGCCAGCCGGGGGTGGTGGTGGTTACAGAAGGCTTCCTGGAGGAAGGGGCATCTGAGCTGAGTTTCAGGCCACGGGTGGAGGTCGGGGAGAGGGGAGAGGAAGGCATTTCGGATGGCCCAGAGAGTGTGTGCAAACAGAGGAGTAGCTCACAGACTAGTGAGGATGGATACAAATGCAGGTTCAGAGTGTGTGTGTGTGTGCGCGTGTGCACATGCGCGATTCTGGAGGGTGCAGGGTGCCCGAGGCATGAGCCACTGAGGTTGAAAGGTCCAGGAGAGGCCTCAGCCTGGCTCCCGGCTCCCTGGAAACTTTAGTCGCCTCGCTCATAAGGCGGGAGCCACAACAAAAGCAGCAAACATTTACAGGCAGTCGCACTGTTCTAAGTATTTTACAAGAGTTACTCACCGAGGGACACGTGGCTGGCTCAGTCGGTTAAGCCTCTGCCTTCGGCTCAGGTCCCGATCTCTGGGTCTTGGGATCGAGTCCCACATCGGGCTCCTCGCTTGGCAGGGAGCCTGCTTCCCTCTCTCCCTCTGGTCTGGCTCATACTCTCTGTTTCTTTCTCTCTCTTGAATAAACAAATAAAATCCTAAAAAAGAAAAAAAAAAAGAGTTACTGCATCTTCACAACAACTCCGTGAGCTCGGTACTATTATTATTCCCCTTTTACAGACAAGAAGACAGAGGCGCAGAGACCCGAGCCTTCCCTCCGGCGAGCGGCAGGGCTGGAGGCCACTAGAACCCCTCTGCTAGGGTTGACCTGAAGATCAGAGGAGCTAACACGAGCAGGGTCCTCGACGATGTGCGGCCTGGCACAGAGGTACTAAGTGACGATGGTCATCGTCGAGAGCGCGCTGAGAAACACACGGAATGATGTCATCAAGGATAGAGCAGTCCCCAGAGTGAAGCAAATTCTCTCCATCCAGGGGAACTCACAGAAGGCCCGCTTCAGGCTGACTCCTTAACTCCAGACAACAGAAAATGACAGGTCGGGGCTCTGAAGAAAAGACTGGAAGAGCCACTGTTCAGAAGCCAGACTTGTTTCTTTCCTCCCCAGCAGACTGAGCGGCTTCTGAGGGCTCTTCCCGTGGACGTGGGGAGCTAACCGAGCGGTCAGGCATGTTCCCTTCATCGGTCACCCGCGTGAAGGTGGGAAGGACAGCTGAGGCACCACGGAGTTCCTCCTGCCTGGTCCCTCGGCTCGAACCCCAGCAAAGCCGTGCAAGGCGGGAAGAGATCTTGCACCGGGAACTGCGTTTGTCTCTACCTTGACCTTGCACTTCCCAGCCTCCAGAACCAGGAGGCATAAACGTCTCTATTTAAGCTACAAGCTCCATGGTGTTTAGTTAGAGCAGCCGGAGCTGAGACAGACCACTTCAAATAAGAATCCTACAACAGCTTGTCCTTTCGGGGAGCTCCTGGAGCGGGCTTCTCTCCTCTCCCTTCGCCCCTAATGCACTCTCCCCTATGAGAGAAAGAGGGGCTTTTCCACTAGCTAGAGACTGACGTCCGTGGGTCACACTGGCGGTGGGAGCAGAAACTGTCCCCAATGGTTGGGGGACGAGACGCAGAGCAAGGTGCTGTCTCACTCGGTCTCCTCCTTCCCTGGTCATGGGCAGGTGGGGATCCCAGGTAATGCGGGGGGCCTCATCCAACCGGCTGGACGCCGTGAGAGCGAAGAGAGATTTTTAGGAAAAGAGAAGATTCTGCCTTAAGACATGGAACTCCTGCCTGAGTTTCCAGTCTCCTGGCCTGCCCTGCAGAGTAAAGATGAGTCTCTTCCAACGGCCACCTGTTTCCTGCCTTTGGATCACTTTGCCCGGTCACTTTCTTCAATATTCCTGGCTTGAGAGATTGATAGGCCAGAGTCAAGGATCCACCCCTAGGAGTGACCCTGGATGGACAGCCTCAGAAAGGCTGCGTAGACTTGTGGAGGGAGAATTGCCCAAAGGAAATGGAATTCTCTGATAAGTGACATGGAGAAGCTGGCTGAGCTAGGCTAACCCGTCCTCCACACATTTTTAAAAAATATTTTATTTATTTATTTGACACAGAGAGAGAGCACAAGTGTGGGGGGGGGGCAGCAGCAGGCAGAGGGCGAAGCAGGCTCCCTGCTGAGCAAGGAGCCCGATGCGGGACCCGATCCCAGGACCCCGGGATCATAACCTGAGCCTAAGGCAGATGTTTAACAGACTGAGCCAGCCAGGTACCCCCTCGTAGACCTTTTTGACCTCTCTGCTGCAGAATTAATTTTTCCTTCTTCTGGTCTTTACCTTGTACAAATAAAAGTTTAATACTGTGCACACAATTTCACTGACCATATGGAATTATGTTTCTTTACGTACTTTGTTCTCACATGTGACTCTGTATCTTTGAGAATCGGATTCTGAATGCTATACCGAGCATGCAGGAGGTACTCAGAATTGCTTGTGGCATAGAAAGAAAGAGCGGTAAAATGAAACCTCAAAACCTGGCTGTGTTCAAGGTCCACCTTTAAATATGGGCTTCTCTGAAGAGCAAAGTCTGGTTTTGGGTTTGAGACAGCAGCTTTTAAATTTTTTTTTTTTTTTTTTTAGGAGGCTTTGGGTCTTGGAACGTCTATAAGGAGAATTTGGGTTTAACAAAATCGATTTGCTGAATGGTTATAACGATAATAATCAGATGTATCGTCCCCTGCAAAAGATAATGCCTGAGGACAGAAGAAGAAATTAGGCCTTGTTCATATTAGAGATTTCAGGGAAATTTAGAGGAGATTTAAAGGAAAAAGGATCATTTTGGATACAATATGTAATAATGATGCAAAAAAAAGTGATAGACTGTAAATGCAAAGAAGCCTGCATTTGTGTTATGTTTGGAGGGAAAAGGAAAAGAGAGAACAAAAGGAAAACCCAAGATCAAGTCTGTAAGTGGAGAGAGCACTTGCCTTGAAAATATCCTCTCTAGGGGCGCCTGGGTGGCTCAGTGGGTTGAAGCCTCTGCCTTTGGCTCAGGCCATGATC
This sequence comes from Mellivora capensis, assembly GCA_004024625.1. NCBI lineage: Eukaryota > Metazoa > Chordata > Mammalia > Carnivora > Mustelidae > Mellivora > Mellivora capensis. The sequence continues at coordinate 9,455 of PISX010034340.1, forward strand.
CCAGGGTCCTGGAATCGAGCCTCGCATTGGGCTCTCTGCTAAGCGGGGAGCCTGCTTCTCCCTCTCACTCTGCCTGCCTCTCTGCCTGCTTGTGATCTCTGTCTGTCAAATAAATGGATAAAATCTTTAAAAAAAAAATCCTCTTTCTCCCAATAGCCACCGATGTCTACTACGCAGTGGACACGAAGTCAAGCACTTATACACATGATCACCTTTAATCCTGACAAATCCTGTTCTACAAGTGAGGACACTCAAAATTCAGCATAGTTAGGTAGTCAGCCCCAAGGTCACGGAGCTAGGAAGCAGCAGAGACAGGATTCGAACCCAGGTCTTCGTGATGTCAAAGCCACCAGGTCAGGGATGGAGCCCAGGCATCACTTCCCCAAAGGGGGGCCCAGCGTGCTGACTCCTCGAAGAGTCCCAGAGGTTGGACCTGGGCTCCTCCGATCCAGGGTCGGGACTGGCCTTGCGGTCCTGGGAAGGGTGAGCTTTCCTGTTTAGGTCGAGGGATCCCCCGGAAAATTCTTGGTGGGATTTGCAGCTGAAATGGCTTAGCTGTGAGGACAAATCCTGCAGGAGAAAATCCCCTCTCGGTAGGGGGAGGATTTCTCTCCGCCTGGCTGGCGTTGATGATGGCGAGTGAGCGTGTGTATGCACGCAAGCGAGTGTGTTTGCATGTGTGTGTAAGCCCGCGTGCGCCTGCACAAGAGGGCGTGCCCGTCTCTCTGGGAATATCTATGTGTCTCCATATGTATACTTCCGTGTGCATCTTGGTGGTGTACATTTCAGGATCATTTATGCCCCTGTGTGTGTGCGTGTGCATGTGCACGTGCAGAAAGACTTACAACGAGGAAAGGTGGACGCAGGTACCTCTGGCTTCCTGCCAACCGTTTAACAGGTGCCGGAGAGTGTCTGTTCATCTCTTCCTGGAATCGCTCTCCTCTGTTCTGCAATTTCATTTTCCATTTGATCAAATTGGTTTTGCTTATCTTCCGTAGATCTCGCTTTGGCAACTCCAGCCCGGCTGACTCCCTTATCTCGCGTGGTTCTCAACACTGGAGTGTCTTTTATGAGGGTTAATGTTCTGCCCTGACCTTCCTGGGGTGCTCACTGCCTTCCGGGCTGTGGTCCTGTTTTGGCGGCCTGGACTTGGGGGTCCTGGCTTCCTTCGCTGATGTCCGGGCCTGTCCGATTCCCTCTTCGGGAATACAGAGGTGACCTTGGCCTTTGGCGCTTCTGGCATCACTGTAGGCAGCAAGATATGAGGCACAAAGACGGGTTTTTGCATTCAATGAAGCTATTTCCCACTCCGGCTCTGGAATTTACCATGAGTGACTTTGGGCAAGTTCTTTTTGTTTCCTTCCTGCAGTGAAACTTCTTATAAGAAAGAGAATTATAAATTCTTAGTTGTGGGGCTCCAAATAATATATTCAAAACACCATTAATAGTCAGGGTACTGGACAGGTATGGCTGGGCGACAAACCATCTCAAAACTTAGTGGCTTCCAGGGACGCCTGGGTGGCTCAGTTGGTTAAGCGGCTGCCTTCGCTCAGGTCATGATCCTGGGATCGAGTCCCACACTGGGCTCCTTGCTGGGCGGGGAGCCTGCTTCTTCTTCTGCCTCTGCCTGCCTCTCTGTCTGCCTGTGCTCGCTCTCTTTCCCTCTCTCTCTGACAAATAAATAAATTAAAAAAACAAAAACAAAAAAAACCTTAGTGGCTCCCAAAACCACAAACATTTGTTTTTGCTCCGGATTCTGGGCACTGGAAAGCTGCTGCTAGTTGGGGGGTGTCTGCCGGGCAGTCGTCCTCCTCCCAGTGGGGCTCCCTCCCATGTCTGTGATCCGCTGAGCATGTGCTTGCTGGCTTTTTCTGCGGGGGTTGGCCTGCTGCTGGCTGACGTGGTCTCCGGGTTCCCTTCGGCGAGGTCTCAGCCTCCAGAGGGCTCGCGGGCGTGTGAGGCAAGGGCCCAAGACAGGCAGTCAAAACCTGCAAATCCTCTTGGCTTCAGCTCAGATCCGTTGGACTCTATTGGCAGATCAGGCATATGACCAGGGAACTAAGGGGAAAGAGACTCTACCCCTTGATGGGAGAAGCCTCAAAATCACACTGCAAAGCTCTGGAAGGAGGGAGGCCATGAATTTGGGCAATCAATGCAATCCATCCACAGCCATGGGCACTCAGTGTGGAACCGCCTGGAAGCAAGGAGGCATTTCATGAACATGAATTAATGGCACTTAGGGTAACCTGTGTAAATTCGAACATGTATGTGGTCTAGTCTCAGCACAGATTTGCATTCAGATGAACTGCATTAAGGGAATTTCTGGAAGAAATTTCTTTTTTTTTCTTTCTTTATTTTTGGAAGAAAATTTCATTGAGAGAAATAAAACTATTTCCTTGGTCTTTAAAAATCTTTGGGGTGCCTGGGTGGAGCTCAGTCGGTTAAGCGGCAGATGCTTAATTCTTTTTTTTTAAGATTAAAAAAATGTATTTGACAGAGAGAGAGGTCACAAGAAGGCAGAGAGGCAGTCAGAGACAGGGGATGGGGGAAGCAGGCTCCCCGCTGAGCAGAGAGTCCGATGCATGGCTCGATCCCAGGACCCTGGGATCATGACCGAGCCGAAGGCAGAGGCTTTAACCCACTGAACCACCCAGGCGCCCCATGCAGAAGACTCCTGATTTCAGCTCAGGTCATGATCTCAGGGTCCTGGGATGGAGCCCCAAGTTGGGCTCTGAGCTCAGCAGAGAGCCTGCTTGAGATTCTCTCTCTCCCTCTCCCCTTATCCCTCCCACTGCTCTCTCGAAAATAAATAAACACATCTTTAAAAAGCTACATATACAAGAATGAAACTGGACCATTCCCTTACACCATACACAAAGTTAAACTCAAAATGGATGAAAGACCTCAACGGGAGGCAGGAATCCATCAAAATCCTAGAGAAGAACATAGGCAGTAACCTCTTCAACATCGGCCACAGCAACTTCTTTCAAGAACAGTTTCCAAAGGCAAGAGAAACAAAAGCAAAATAACCTTTTGGGACTTCATCAAGACAAAAAGCTTCTGCACAGCAAAGGAAACAGCCAACAAAACTAAGACGCAGCTCATGGAATGAGAGAAGATATTTGCAAATGACATTACAGACACAAGGCTGGTATCCAAGATCTATAAAGAACTCCTCAAACTCAACACTCAAAAAACAAATAACCCAGTCAAAAAATGGGCAGGAGCGGCACCTGGATGACTCAGTGGGTTAAGCCTCTGCCGTCAGCTCAGGTCACGGTCTCAGGGTCCTGGGATCGAGCCCCACATCGGGCTCCCTGCTCGGCGGACAGCCTGCTTCCCCCCTGTCTCTGCCTGCCTCTCTCCCTACTTGTGATCTCTCTCTGTCCAATAAATAAATCTTTTTAAAAAATGGGCAGGAGACATGAACAGACACTTCTCCATACGATACATACAAATGGCTAACAGACACATGAAAAAAATGCTCAACATGACTAGCCATCAGGGAAATACAAATCAAAACCACGAGATACCACCTTACACCTGTTAGAATGTCAAAAATTAACAAAACAGGAAACAACAAATGTTGGCGAGGATGTGGAGAAACGGGAACCCTCTTACACTGTTGGTAGGAATGCAAGTTGTTGCAGTCACTCTGGAAAACAGTATGGAGTTTCCTCAAGATGTTAAAAATAGAGTTTCCCTATGACCCAGCAATTGCACTACTGGGTATCGATCCCAAAGATACAGATGTCGTGAAAAGAAGGGGCACATGTACCCCAATGCTCATAGGAGCCATGTCCACAGAAGCCAAACTGTGGAATGCGCCAAGATGCCCCTCAACAGATGAATGGATAAAGAAGATGTGGTCCATATACACAATGGACTATGACTCAGCCAGCAGAAAGGATGATCACCCAACTTTAGCATCAACATGGATGGGACTGGAGGGGATTAAGCTATGTGAAGTCAGTCAAGCAGAGAAAGACAATTATCGTATGGTTTCACTCATATGTGGAACAAAAGGAATAGCACGGAGGACCCACAGGGGAAGGGAGGGAAAACTGAATGGGAAGAAATCAGAGAGGGAGAGGAACCCTGAGAGACTGTGGACCCCAGGAAGCAAACTGAGGGTTGCAGAGGGGAGGGGGTAACCGGGTGATGGGCATGAAGGAGGGCACGTGTTGTGATGAGCACTGGGTATTCTATGTAACTAATGAATCATTGAACGCTGCATCAAAAACTAATGATGTACTATCCAGTGGCTAACTGAAGATTAAAAAAAAAAAAAGAAATCTTCACAAGCACATTACTCCGATTTCTGTCTAAAACTCTGTACTGGCATCTGGGAACCCACCACATTCTCTCTCCTCCCCCGCTCTTAATTTCCCAAACCCTGACACACAGCCCCAGACACTTTGGTCCTCCTCAGTCTTGTCTCTGTCTTTGTTCTTTCCCTTGTAGTTCAACTCCACCTTTCTGACTTTTTAAGCTTTCCTTCCACTCTGTCCTTTGGACACATAAAGAAAGCGGCATCCTGGAGCCGACCCTGGAGGAAATAACTCACTCTCCATAAAAGGTCCACAGGGAGGGAGCAGGGAAGAGAAAAGGAGGTTGCAAATACTTCAGATAATTTCATTGTTTTTTTTTGTTTGTTT